>CM034155.1:174148779-174353779 GCA_019776745.2 Taxus chinensis | reverse complement strand
AAACTTGTCCCACACCTCTTAAAACCCCATGCCAACCCTACCTATGGGTTGGAAGGCCAAATTTAGGGTCTTTTAGGTGTTTTGGTGGGATAAAACGGTAAAAATATTAATTGCACTTTCTTTCAAAACTTAATTTTGTCCTTTGGGGGAGTGGGCTTAGTTGGAGTGTGTAAGGTGCTTGCCTTTCTTTCAACCACTTATTAATGGTGCATTGGAATTTGATGTTGACCAAATGATGTGGAGTGGAGCGAAAAGGAGGTGTCATCATACTTGGAGCCACATCATCCCTCCCTCTATTTTCTCTATTTATTTGATCCTCTTGTTTGTTTTGGGGGTTGGAAGTTTCATTTTTAGTCTTTGGTATTTTGGAGAGCAGAGGATTTGGAAAGAGTTTGTGGATTTTTGGAGCTTGTTGATACTTGTGGGAATTTTTTTGGAGCTTGTGGATGCTTGCTTGACCTTTGGAGGGATTTGAGACTTCATACTTGGAACAAGCTCTACCATGGAAAGGTAGGAGTTTCACCTTTTTTGAATTATGTTTTCTTCTTTTTGTTATATGAATGAGTACATATGCTGTGTTGAATTTCGTTGTTGCAATGCTTGTTGGGAATGGGTAGAATGCCTAAGTTGGGAGTGGGAGGAGACTATGGGGAGTTTAATTGAGGGAGGTATGAGAGATCATGTTCTTGAGGAGGGAGTTTGGGTTGGGTGCCCACCTAGTATAAGAAATGCTTGCATTTTCTTATTGTTCTTAATTTGGGGGAGCCATAAGAGTTGAGGGAGGCATAAGAGTGAATGGAGGGATAAGGGGTACTTGAGGTAGGCATAAGAGTTGTTAGGGGTATTGTGTTTTGCATTGGAGGCTTTTAGGTGGCACCCATTCCCATTGGGAGGCATAAGTGGCCTCCCCATAGGTCTTACTCTTATGGCTTTCTTGATATGCCTTGTGACTTGTTGTTGTGATTGTTTTCCCTCTTGTTGTGTTGTAGATCTTGTTTGAAGGATTATGGAATGAATGTAAAATGTTATGTTTAGTTATGTGGAAGCTAGTAGTTGCCATGAGTTGGATTTTCTCCCATTGTGATGTGGTTGGGGCTCGGGGGCCAATGGAGAGGATGGCTTCTCTTCTCCATTGGGTATCTTGGTTGGGAGGAGAGCATTGCCTCTCCCATTATTTTGTTGTGAATCAAGCAACTATGGAGGAGTCACCTTGTTGATATTTGGAGCATTGGAACCTCGTTGATGACAATGTGAAACCACAATTTATTTTTTTTTACCCACCTTGAGTGGAGGAAAAATTTAATATTGCTTTGTATTTTAGCTTCCATTTTTGTAAATTTGTTTCCACATGAAGTAGAAAGTGTTGTAACAAGATGTTGAAGGAAATTTGTTTTGAACTTCATTAGTAAGGTTGTAATGTGGATGGAATCAAAAGTTGAAAGGAAGACAATCTATTTATTCTCCTTCTTACTTGGCTTGGAACCTCTTATGAATGTGTTGATCTTGTTGAAATGTTATTAGTTCTTGTTTTAAAACTTAATAGAAATATTCTTGAAAACCTCTTGAGGAATGTTGGGAAATTTA
Source organism: Taxus chinensis (assembly GCA_019776745.2). NCBI lineage: Eukaryota > Viridiplantae > Streptophyta > Pinopsida > Cupressales > Taxaceae > Taxus > Taxus chinensis. The sequence continues at coordinate 174,352,195 of CM034155.1, read as the reverse complement.
CAATATATATTGAAATTCATTTTATTACTTAGGAGATGTATTGGAAAAGTTGGAATGTTAGTGCTCTTTATCTTCTTATATTGTTGATGAAAAGACTTAAGTTTTTAAATAGCTTTCAATATGCTAATGAAGAAATTTAAGCTCTAGCTCTATTATGTCTTTCTTCATTTATGAATCCATTGTAAAATTATTTGCAAATTAGGAAGGGAAAGGAGATCAAATCCACTTGAAATCCCATACAAATGTCCCTATTAAAATATGTAGAAAGAGATTTTAATGCAAAAATTCTAAGCTTATTTAGTTCCTTACCCACTTCTCATTAATAAGGAAACTAATATTTTCAATATAATTCATATCTAAGTAATACCAAAACTAATGGATTTATCTTTATTGAATTATATTAATATTAGTGTATTATTAATACTTTTTTTTATGTCTCTTAACAAAAGTATACTAATAAGTATATATATATATATTTAAAACCCAACCCACGACATGGTTGTAACAGGTCTACCAAACTAACTGTGCTAGATTATATAAAATCATACCTTCATATCATATGAGACAATTACAAATAATGATACCTTTCTGTAAACCTATCATGTTATAAGACTGTCAAAAAAAAAATTTGCGCTGAACTGTCCTAACTTGCAAAGCAGACTGTAATAAAAAAAATCACGTGGAAGTGCTCGTATAATTGCAAAACAAATTATGTTTCATAAATATTCTGATATAAACAGATCCACCTCTATGAGTCCCTCCCACGAGCTACACCATATAGCTAGTAAGTCTCCATAGAGAATCACGTAGAAAACTTCTTCAGGTCGCCTCTTAACAATCTCACTGCTCCTTAATCGATTTCGATAAAATTTATCTTGAAGGCGAGCTCCGACTTTGAGGGCGCATTCGATTCTGAACAGACAACATCATAGTTGGACAACCCGCTTGATCTAGCACTCAGCATGAGTTTCTTTCCTGCCGCGACCTGGCTATCTCCCTGTGCGGACCGCAGCCATGAATTCCGCCTGCTCTCCTCGCCTGTAGCTTCCTCTTCTTCTTCTCCCTTTTTCTCACACGGTCAGGGTGAATAGAACAGTTCTCACGACTACTACATTGGGTTGTAGCTTCATTTTAAACCACCACCATTAAACCATGTGGCCAGGACAACATAAAACGGCCGGCCGACTGTGCAAAGCTAGAGATTTGCAAATCTAGGTGAATGAATGTTTGATGCGGCCGGTTGGAAGAAGCTTGCACGCAAGGAGAGGGGGGGAGTCTTAATGGTTGAAAGGTGTTTGTTGAGCCACCCACCGCCCCCAACCATAATATTTAAGCATAAGTTTGAAATGTTATTCTTTACAAGTTAAAGAAAACACGGATAACTAGTTAGGTCAGTTTAAGTATTAAATACTATATATTATAATAGTGGTATGACATATAACATAATTTTCATATAATAATAATACAAGATATAAATAAAGTATTATGTATATCTAAACATATAAAGTCATACAATGTAATAAAATAAATTAGTGTCAAAGTATATATCTTAATGTATAATTCCTTTATATATATATATATATATATGTGTGTATTAAATCATGAGATAACGTAACATAAATGGATAATAAAATAAAAATAAAAATTGAGTGGTTAGTGTATTCATTTCATAATAAATTATATCATACTCTAAGGTTAACATCTAGAAATATTGTTATTATGATATTATCAAACATTAGAATAATTAACTCGAAAGACGACCCTTCTTATCTTTTGTGAAACGTCGAATGAGATAAATTTAAATATCATTGGCCTCGAAGCATTATCGTGACTTTTGTAGTTTCGAGCCTGTATGTGGGCACACCCTTAAAAAAAAATTTAGTCGTATTGTTTAGGGTTAAATGTTCATGGAAGCAAGTTCTTTATCGTAGTAGTCGTTGTTATCATGGATCTACATTTTGGTATCAGAGCCGGGGGTTCGAAGCTTGGACCCTTGGGTACACGCAGAAAATGCAAAACAAGAACATTTAACTTAGTGCAGAGCTGATTCTTTTAAAATATAAAACCACAATGTTGATAATTATAGGAAACAACAAATTTAGAAAACTGGCACAAGACCTAGAACAATGAACTAACTCTCGCCTTGATCTGTGCAGGAGGCATGGATTGGGCAAGGGGTCTCTTCATATAGACCTAGATATACCACCGCCAGAGTAGGCCGTAGTAGCCCTTCTACCTCAGATCTTGCAGACACTCCAGGATGTCAATGCCGCTATATGCGGAGAGCCCTTGGGAGGACGACTTGCAAGACATAGTTTGGAGCCATCAGTAGATGCCCAAGCATCACCTCGACACAGCGAGGAGCACAGGGTAGAGAAATTCCATGTGGAGTCGGCTAGGGCAAAGTCACCACAGAGAGGACATGGGGACAGGATCTCAGGACATAGGGACAGGTCTCGGAGCCCTAGACAGAGGGAGGAGCATTCAGATAGACCTAGGATTCGTCATACATCAGCTGCAGACCATATCAGGGAGATCCTGAAGCTATGACCATCTCACTATACGGGTGATATAGGTGGTTTTCAGGTAGAGGCCTGTGTTGAGGGTGAATCACAGCACCCTTCAATGTCTGCAACATGATGGGTTGAGACTCTCAGTGCGATTGCATAACATGGAGCTTTTCCCAAGTGTGGGACCTCGCGAATTGGAAAAGCTCTCCGGATGAAGGCCAGTTCCTATTCCTCTGTTCAGATGCACACGTAAAAAATGCAGAGGGTTTACTCAAAACCTAAACTAACTTGCCAAGGAGACAGGGTAAAGAATGCATAAAAATAAAACCTAAACTACGGAGGTGATGCACCGAGGAATGAAGAACATATGTTTTGCCAATAAACACAAACCATAGAAATGCAATGCAATATCATGCACGGATAAACATATTCGTAGTGAAAGATCAGGAGGATGCAAAATGAAACACATAGAGGGTTGAAAAACATCCACAGACATGCATTAATTTTACTCCAAAGATTGATACAGCACACTGAAAAATGCCAAGAGGCAAGGTTGCATTACAATTTTAAATGGGAGGTTTTAACTCCACAAGTTCACCTGCCAAAGAGAAGAAGGGAGGGGAAAAACATAAAATGTCCAACCTTTTGAAAGAAGCCCCTCCTTACAATTTATAGGAAGAATGAGAGAGAAAAGAGAGAGGAAAACGAAATCTGCCCCAACCACCTCCAGAATGCACTTAACTATCTCATTATGGTGGTAGGTGAGAACCCTAGCGAACCCAAAAAGTGGCGAACTGTATTTTGCATTTTTAAGAATTTTTTCTCACCCAATTAAAGATATCCAGTTGTAGTTGGACAAAGGAATTTGTAAGATTTCCGAAAAGTCCAACCTTGCATGAATCCGAGCTCCCAGTCAAAAGTTATGGCCATCTGAATATCTGGGTCAGGGTCTAGTTTCTGTCAGCGCTCAAAATGTTGCGCCTCTTGAAGGTGCGCCTTGGCACATCCCTGTGTGTGTTGACATCCATTTCCGTGCACCAAGGGTGCATAAATTTCCCTGTCGACACTCATTTCTGTGTGCCCCTTCTGTGCGCCAAGGGCGCATACATTGCACTGTCGACACTCATTTCCGTGTGCCCCTTCTGTGCGCCAAGGGCGCATACATTTCCCTGTCGACACTCATTTCCATGCGCCCCTTCTGTGCGCCAAGGGCGCATACATTTTCCTGTTGACACTCACTTTCGTGCGTCCGTTTTGTGTGCCAAGTGTGCATACATTTCCCTGTCGACACTCATTTGCGTGCGCCCCTTCTGTGCGCCAAGGGCGCATACATTTCCCTGTCAACACTCACTTCCGTGCACCCCTTCTGTGCGCCAAGGGAGCATACATTTCCCTGTCAACACTCATTTCTGTGCGTCCCTTCTGTGCGCCAAGGGCACATACATTTCCCTATCGACACTCATTTCCGTGCGCCCCTTCTGTGCGCCAAGGGCGCATACATTTCCTTGTCGACACTCACTTCCGTGTGCCGCTGAATGTCAGGGATTTGAGCTTCTTTGATTTCTCCATCTTCTGCTTGCCTATATCTACCTGGGGGGAAAGATATATACAAAAATTTAGCAACTCAATGGGATCACCTGCTTGCTAGGTAGAAGATCAGTGGCCTTTTAGCAATCCATTGGGCACGGAGTCATAAGCAATAACCTGAAACCAACCTGATATCTGATCTCGAGCCTGATACTGCAACTTCTTCTTCGAGAGCATGCTGAACTGTAGAAAAGCAACCTAGGAGCAATAAAACCTGTGCCAAAGCACTTAGGGAAACTGAAACCTAACTACAACAAGACAATGTGCATACACACTTAGAGGAATTTAAATCTAGGCTAATATTTACAAGGGTAAACCTTTTCCTTTTAGTAGCAATGTTTAAGATAGATTCCGTTAATCAGAATCGGGAGTTCTCCTCCATCCAAAGTAGACAATTGGAAGGCATTGCTATTCTTACATCCTGTGACCATGTAGGGGCCACTCCAAATGGCATCAAACTTGGAATGCATTCCTAGCTTTTCCCGATCTGCATCCCATTTTAGAACTAGGTCCCCTTCCTAGAAGGTCCTTGCTCTTGATTTCTTATCAAACCATCTTTTCACCAAGGCCTGATCTTTCTCAATTGTTTGAACTACATGTTCTCTAATTTCTTCCAATTCCATCAAATCTGCATACCTAACCTCCATTGGTTCGAACTCAGCCAACTCCAACTGCTTCATGAACTCCAATGTAGGCAGTTCTAATGATATAGGCAATACTGCCTCTTTTCCATAGACCAACTTGTAAGGGGAATTACCTGTAGACCTCTTTGGTGTTATTCTGTCAGCCCATAATGCTGATTTTAGCTTGGTATGCCATGTTCTTTGATTTTCATCCAGGGTCCTCCTGATGATTCTTAGCAAATTTTTGTTCGTGGACTCTGCCTGTCCATTACCCCGCGGGTAATAATTTGAAGAGGTGCTCAAATAGATTCCATTCTTGACATCCCATTCTGTAATCTTGGAACCTATAAATGCCAATGCATTGTCTGATATGATAGTGGCCGGCACACCAAACCTGGTCACTATTCCTTCATAAAAGTCTAGTATGTTAGACTCATTTGCCTCTTTGAGTGCTACTGCTTCGGTCCACTTGGTGAAATAGTCCGTCGCTGTGAGAATCCACTTGTGGCCTTGGCTTGAGTTTGGGTTGATGACCCCAACGAAGTCCAATCCCCATTGCATAAATGGTTGGTCAACCAGAATTGGGTGCAATGGAAGTGCTGCTAGTCTTTCTTTGCCTGTGAAGAGTGGACATTTATTGCACTTTCTTATCCATGTATAGCAGTCACTAAAGACTGTCGGCCAATAATACCATGCCTTCATTATCTTGAGAGGTGTTACTCATGGGGTGAAATGTCCTCCAGAATCTCCATCGTGAAAATCTCGTAACACCCTCTCAATTTGACTTGTCCCAATGCACCTCAATAGAACTCCATTGATGTCTTTCTTAAACAAAACACCATCAACAAGCACATATGGAATGGCTTGTAATATGAAGTATCTCCTCTTTGCTTTGCTCATTTCTGGGGGGCATAGGCCTGTCTGTAGGAAGTGTATCATATTCTGAGTCCAATAAGGAGTAGGCACATCATCATTTTCTTATTCTTGATCATCCTGTAGTACCAAGACAACCTCTTTTTCATTACCTTCTTCAACTTGTTGACTCAAGGCTAGCTGCTCACATAGTCCCTTCCCACGTACTAGTTTGGTGACCTTGATCTCAATGTCATATTCCATGACACGAGTTATCCATCCTGCACGTTTCTCATTCAGATCCTTGTTTAGAAGGAAGTCCCTGACTCCTGCATGAGAGACCAATAATTGGATCTTGTTGTTTGAGACTAGGTGCTTGAATTTCTTTAAGCTCCTGATTACTGCAAGGACATGATTTTCAATGAAAGAGTACCTAGTTTCGTATTCCTCCAAGCCTTGACTGAAGAAAGAAACTGGTCATTCTAATCCTCCTTTGTTTTGTTGTACCAGGATTGCAGAAATCGTGTCCCCACCACCAAAGGCATATAGCATGAAGTCCTTGGAGAAGTTTGGATTGACGAGAGTAAGAGCTTGAGATATAGCCTCCTTTATTGCCTCAAAACTTTCCTTGCCTTCATATGTCCACTTAAATGCCATACTCTTCTTTAACATCGGCGTTATTGGCTTCACAAGAGTAGCAAAATTTGGAACAAATCTGTGGACAAAATTGATCCTTCCCAAGAAGCTTTGAAGAGCCTTCTTGTGACTTGGCAATGGCAATGCTCGAATTGCTTCAACTCTTTCTGGGTCAATCGTCAACCCCTCCTTTGAAACAATATGGCCTAGAAGTTTTCCCTCGTGAGCCAAGAATATGCATTTTTTGGGATTCAATGATACCCCAAATCTTCTACATCTCTGAAATACTTGCCTCAAATGATAGAGGTGATCCACTGCATTTTTTGAGAATACAGTGATGTCGTCAAGATATATCAAAACTATTTTATTGATCAACCCCTTAAATGCCATATCCATTGCCCTTTAGAAAGTGGCTCCAGCATTTGATAGCCCAAATGGCATTTTCTTGTAGGCATAGGTCCCCCATTTGGTGGTGAAAGTCGTCTTGAATTGGTCATCTTCTTTCACCATCACCTGATTGTACCCCGAGTAGCCATTTAGGAGAGAGAATCTCTCTGAACCAGATACTACTTGCAATATTTGTTCCATTGAAGGAAGTGGGTAATGGTCTTTGAGAGATGCCATGTTTAGGTCTCGAAAATCCACACACAACCTGATTTATCCACTCTTCTTCCTGACCGGAACCAAGTTTGCGACCCAGCTTGAGTGCTTGATCGGGAAAATAATGCTTGCCTCTATTAGCTTATTTAGCTCTTTCTTCATTAGAGGCTCAATATGAGAGTTGACTAGTATCTGCTTTTTCCTGATGGGCTTAGCATCTGGATCCAATTCTATGGTATGTTGTGCCAAATTTGGATCGAATCCTCTTAAGTCTTCATAGCTCCAAGCGAAGACATCTGGAAATTCTTGGCAAAGATGTATGAAATCTGATTTCTCCTGCTTAGTGGCCACTTTACCAATTTGAAGTGTTTTGCCTTCCCCAACCGAAATCAGCTCTGAGTCTTCTCTCTTGACCTGTATGTTAGCCTTTTCCTTACGGAACTGGTCGTTAGGGTTGAAGATAGACTCCAATGTTACTAAACCCTTAGGAAGCTTGTTTTTCCACAGCTGCACTACTTGATCTCCATACTACTGCTCTAATCTATCCTGATTCCAAGCTGAGAATTCAGCCTCTTCTTGTAAGAAATTGACAATCTGTTGATCGTTCTCAAACACCTGCCAACTTGTGTTATTATCTGGAACATCTGGCCTCACAATCACATGGATATGTGGCTGTGTTTTTCCCCTTCTGATGTTTTCAACCACATCAAACGTTGCTCCAACTGCTGCGAGCCTATCTGCGACTTCATTTTTCTTCTTGGGTAAGGACACAATGTTGAAAGCTTCGAAATCCTCAATGAGGTCCCATACCCTATTCTTGTAGCTCCTCAGCAAGTCGTTCTTTGTAGCATGTTGTCCCCTAACTTGGTTGATGATTAGCTCGCTATCTCCAAACACCTGCAAGTTCTTTATGCCCCTTTTCCTGGCCCAATGAATTCCATGAATCAATGCTTCGTATTCAGCCGTGTTGTTTGAACAGGAAAACTGGAAATGAAAAGCTGAAAAATATTTGATGTCTTGTGGTGAAGTCAACATTGCACCACCTCCAGCACCTTGTCTGCTTCTCGAACCATAAAAAAATAATTTCCAAACTTTGTTTTCGTCCTTTTGTTCAGGCTGAATGATGTCAGGAATGGGTGAATTTTCTTCGTGTATACAATACATGCCCAATTCAGATTCTTCAATTTCCTTGTATGGGTCAAATTCATGACTCTTGTTTTCCCATTCATCCAAAGTTAAATCAGTAATTCCCTCGACCTTAGTACCTGTTTCTAGATCACTTGAACACTCCTCCTGATAAAAAACCGAGCAATTTGCATTGATAGGATTTGGTACATGAGGCTCAATATGGAAATGGGCAATTGGTTCTGACCTGATTGTTGCTTTGGCTCCATACCTTGTCCTAAAAATCATGTGTGACCAATCTACAGATAAATATCCACCAATTTTTGCAGTGAAGTCCCTTGATAGACACAACGCCAAGAGTGGCGGAAGGTCAATCACAGACACATCTTGCAGAATTGTAACATTAGGACATGAATGTAGTGTTAGGATTAACCCCTTGATGACCCCAACTGTTCCTACTGCCATTCCATCTAGCTGTACTACTCCTTTCAACACTGGCTCATACTTCAGACCCAGTTGATCCGCTATTTGATTTGGCATCATTGAACTACTTACTCCTGAATCTATCATGTAGTTGTGTACCAAGTGGTTTCCAACAACCAATGACACATAGAATGGTGGAGGCTTCAAATTTTTTCTTGTCTGGCCCCCATCATGTTGCATTGTATTAGTGAGAACTTTCTCATGTCCCTGGTTTGATAAATTTGTGGCAGACCAATTAGCCATTGCAGCTTGCAATAAATATCATTGCCCTGGGATCGCCAATGATTCCCACATGGAAATGTTCACATGTGTCTTCTTCATTTGATCGATGATGTTGAAGGGGGATGAATTGTCCTTTTGCTGTCCCTTGCTTGGCGCAACCTTTTCTGGAGCTTGAACAGGTGCATGTGTTGCTACAACAGGTACCTTAGGTTGATTCTACACATTTGGAGCTGCGTTTGGTCTACTGACCCCTTGTTGTGTAGGAATGTACTGAGAAACAACTGGATCACATGGTTGTCCCTCTCCTATATTTCTCTTCTTTGACCGTGTGTTGGCAGCCACGCCTTGAAAAGGCTGTTGGTTAACTCCACAGAAGTCTTCCGTTTTCCAATTGGCCAATGTGGTTTCTGTTAGAGGTCCTTCTTGTTGCGTTTGTTGCTGTTGATTCTCCTCCTGGCTTGGTTCTTGAGGAACACCAATGGTTTGCACCATCAAGGCCTGATTTAGTGCACCATTGAAACATGCTGACTGATTGTGAGGTAGATTGCAAGGGTAACACCAGTCGTACTCCTGTGCCATGTTATTTTGTGTCGGTACCAAGGCTCTTGAGGATGTCGTTGCATTTGGATCATACGGTCGAAATGGCCTGGCAGCTTGAGGTTGTCCTTGGTTTTTGTTTTGATTTGCAGCCTGAGGTGGTGGTCTATTTTGTTGGTATGGGGGCCTAGCTTGGTACTGTGCTTGAGGCTGATACGGTCTAGCACTTTGAGCTTGCTGTCTTTTGATAGTCACAAGCTCATTTCCAAGGTTCTATAGCAATTTCATAACCTCCTGCAATTCCTTTGAAGTATTTGAAGAAGTCAACACCTCATTATTGCTTTGATTTCTAGGAGTGGGAATGGGATTCAACTCTGGTGCTTGACTAGTTGTAGGATTTCCCATATCTAGATAGAGAGGCATTGGTGGCCTTGGTGCAAGCTTGCCAGCTTGGATCAAACAGTTCTCTACTCTGATAGTTGTGTCGTAGGCCCCTGGCAGCGTTGTCCCTCCCATTGATTGGATCATCATGGCTATGTCTAAATTTATAGCCTTTAAGAAATAAAGGAATGCTCCTTCGGTGGTTGGTCTAACGGCTATTGGAATCCTATCCCATGTCCGTTGGAATCTGAAGTTGAAATCTGCCATTTGTTTGTTAGGAGCCCTTTTGATTGTTGTCAGTTGTTCCAATAAAGATAAATTGTCCGCCCTCTCCTCGAATTGGCTGCAAAGAGCAGAACAAAGTTGGTTCCAATTCGTAATAGACCCTGATGTAAGGCTCCTAAACCATTGTAAGGCCTTGCCTTTGAAAGATGAAGCCAACAGCTTGACTGCAACATCCATTTCATTTATTTCGTGAATTGCACATGCATTAGCAATATCCTGGATGTGATCAATAGGAGTAGTATGATTTTCTCTTGTAAAATAGGGTATATTCTTTAGTGCTGCAACTGGAATTTGATTCTAAGAATTTAGGGAAATTGGACTACTACCCTCGAAATTGACAAAGGGATTCGGTGGTAGATGTGCCATTATGATTGGCCTAAGAACCATGGTTGATGTGAGAAAAGGCCTACCAGGTGGAGGTGTAGACAAAGTCCTGTTAGGTGGAGATGGTGATCTTTGTGGTCTTCTTCCTCTTCCTGTTGATAGTTGCAAGTGGAAAAATAGCCCCTCTTCTCGAGTATTGGACCTGGTTCAAATTCTTCTCATATTCCTGGGTAACTTGTGCTGCTACACCGCTGAATTCTATCCCCTTCAGAGTTGCCAGATGTGTTAGAAAGTGAGCCTCAAAAAGCTAGATTCTGCCAAGTTACACACCAAACCTGAAAATATTTAAAAAATAGAATTTTGAAAGACCTGTATTTTTTATATTTTAGAGTTTGGAACTTGATTTGGAATGACAGTCCTGAAAATCCAAAAATGCCGGACTTCCGAAAACCTGAAATCCGAGAATCAAAAAACCATGCAATTTTGAAAGTCAAAATATCAAAAATCTAAGAATACCCTTTTGAATATTATCCCCCGATCTATCAACTGGTGAAATTTTGACTTGCTTCGAGCAAGTTAAGTCCTTGAAAATTGATTTCAAAGTTCAGCCTGGAAGGTGAAAAGAATTGAAACTGTAAAACCTGCAATTTTTAAGGCCGAATTTCATGAAAACTCCTTCAAATATGTGGAATGAACTCTTGGTCCCACCGGGCATGCCAAAACTATTGAGCGCGAATCACAGCACCCATGAATGTCTGCAACACGATGGGTTGAGACTCTCAGTGCGATTGCATAACATGGAGCTTTTCCCAAGTGTGGGACCTCGCGAATTGGAAAATCTCTCCAGATGAAGGCCGGTTCATATTCCTCTATTCAGATGCACACGTAAAAAATGCAGAGGGTTTACTCAAAACCTAAACTAACTTGCCAAGGAGACAGGGTAGAGAATGCATAAAAATAAAACCTAAACTACCGAGGTGATGCACCGAAATATGAAGAACATATGTTTTGCAAATAAACACAAACCATATAAATACAATGCAATATCATGCACGGATAAACATATTCGCAGTGAAAGATCAGGAGGATGCAAAATGAGACACATAGAGGGTTGAAAAACATCCACAGACATGCATTAATTTTGCTCCAAAGATTGATACAACACACTGCAAAATGCCAAGAGGCAAGGTTGCATTACAATTTTAAATGGGAGGTTTTAACTCCACAAGTTCACCTGCCAAAGAGAAGAAGGGAGGGGCAAAACAGAAAATGTCCAAACTTTAGAAAGAAGCCCCTCCTTACAATTTATAGGAAGATTGAGAGAGAAAAGAGAGAGGAAAATGAAATCTGCCCCAACCACCTCCAGAATGCACTTAACTATCTCATTATGGTGGTAGGTGAGAACCCTAGCGAACCCAAAAAGTGGCGAACTGTATTTTGCATTTTTAATAATTTTTTATCACCCAATTAAAGATATATATAGTCTTAGTTGGACAGAGGACTTCGTAAGCTTTCCAAAAAGTCCAACCTTGCATGAATCCGAGCTACTTGTCAAAAGTTATGGCCATCTGAATATCTGGGTCAGGGTCTGCTTCCTGTCAGCGCTCAAAATGTTGCGCCTCCTGAAGGTGTGCCTTGGCGCATCCCTATGTGTGTCGACATCCATTTCCATGCACCAATGACGCATACATTTCCCTGTCGACACTCATTTCCATGCACCCCTTCTGTGCGCCAAGGGCGCATACATTGCTCTGTCGACACTCATTTCCGTGTGCCCCTTCTGTGCGCCAAGGGCGCATACATTTCCCTGTCGACACTCATTTCCGTGTGCCCCTTCTGTGTGCCAAGGGCGCATACATTTTCCTATTGACACTCACTTTCATGCATCCGTTTTGTGTGCCAAGGGCACATACATTTCCCTGTCGACACTCATGTCCGTGCGCCCCTTCTGTGCGCCAAGGGCGCATACATTTCCCTGTCCACACTCACTTCCGTGTGCCCCTTCTGTGCACCAAGGGAGCATACATTTCCCTGTCAACACTCATTTCCATGTGTCCCTTCTGTGCACCAAGGGCACATACATTTCCCTATCGACACTCATTTCCGTGCGCCCCTTCTGTGCGCCAGGGGCGCATACATTTCCTTGTCGACACTCACTTCCGTGCGCCGCTGAATGTCAGGGATTTGAGCTTCTTTGATTTCTCCATCTTCTGCTTGTCTATATCTACCCAGGGGGAAAGATATATACAACATCCTAGTTTGTGAGCTTGAGCGGATGCCTCAAGCTCTGCCCTTGTACTAGCAACACGAAAGCTCATGTTGCAATCCATCTTCTGAAGGATGGAGCAAGAGTCTGGTGGAGGACCAAGGAGCAGAAGCTCCATGTTGACTCGGAGACGATTACCTGGGAGCTGTTTGAGGAGCGTTTCAGAAGTAGGTATTTACCCAGGAGATTTATTCAGCAGCGGATAGACGAGTTTCATGACCTCCGTCAGGCATCGATGATAGTAGCTGAGTATGAGAGTCGATTTCTGGACCTACTCCAGTACGTCAACTATATGCAGGATGAGCAGGTACAGATTCACAGGTTCATCTGGGGCCTGAACTTGGATTTAGGTGGCGCAGTGCACATTCACTGCCCACAGACATTAGCAGAGACCGTGGAGAAGGCCTATATTGTAGAGGAGACACGGGGAAAGACGCAGCAGGCTAGAGATAGAGTTTGGAGCCGTATCCAGCATATGCAGGATGGTAGGTCGAAGGGGTCAGTTCCTCCTCCACAAGGAGGATAGAGTTCAGGGTAAGTTTCATTCAGGCCACCACAGCAGCAGACCCGCCCACCTTACCGACCTCCTCAAAGATTTGATGCGCAGAGAGGACGTAGTATGGGGCCTCCTCCTAGGGGTCCCATCAGGACACAGGGTGTGCCGAGAGCTCAGTCAGTAGGAGCTCGTTAGTAGAGACCTCAACAGTCCATAGCCGGATCGTTAGGATCTGTATCTCAGTCATCTAGAGTACCAGCTGGAGCTACTTCCCACTGGAGTGGACCAGGCAGCTGTTATGGTTGTGGTGTTGTTGGACATCATTGGAGAGATTGCCCAAAAAACCCTAACAAGGGTAAGACGCAGATCTCAGAGCCTATTGGTGGAGATATGGCATGGAGTCATCGGATCTACGCAGCGGTCGAGAACTGCCAGGCTGAGCATCAGAGTACTGTGATTGAGATGACATGTAGTGTTGGTGGTATTTCAACCTCTATATTATTTGATTCTGGTTCTTCTGATTCTTTTATTGCACCATCTTTAGTAGAGCGTTGTAGGCTGGTGGCAGTTAGGTAGGGCCGTAGTTGGGACGTTGAGATGGCTTCTGGAGCCAAAATTTCTATAGACTCCTTAGTTTATGAGTGTGTAGTGGATTTGGGACCCTTCACCACTACTTCTGATCTTCGGATCCTTCCATTAGGGTCTTATGGCATCATTTTAGGCATGGATTGGTTGTCCGCCCACAGACCTAGAGTGGATTGTTACCATAAGACTATTGCTTGCATAGATGATCTTGGAGTAGAGTCAGTGATATCAGGAGTTAGGAGGGCCGTATCCATTCACACCATCTCCGCTATGCAGCTTAAGCGGTGTGCGCGACAGGGTTGTCAGTTGTTTGCTATTACGGTCAGTGACATATCAGAGGATGAGTCAAGAGGACCTTCCCTCGTTGATCATCCCATCTTATCAGAGTTTGCTAATGTGTTCCCAGGGGAGCTACCGGGATTACCTCCCCCACATGAGATCGACTTCCATATAGATCTAGTTCCGGGCGCAGAGCCTATCTCACGAGCACCCTATCGGATGACTACTCCTGAGCTATGTGAGCTCAAGTTGCAGCTTGAGGACCTTCTGGAAAAAGGCCTAATCCGTCCTAGTGTATCCCCTTGGGGTGCACCAGTGATCTTCGTAAAGAAGAAGGATGGATCTCTTCAGTTGTGCATTGACTACCGTCAGTTGAATAAAGTAACGATCAAGAATCGTTACCCCCTTCCATGCATTGATGATTTATTTGATCAGATGAAGGGGGCTACAGTTTTCTCTAAGATAGATCTTAAGTCAGGGGTACCATCAACTCAGGATTGCGGAGATGGATATTCATAAGACAGCTTTCCATACGAGATATGGCCACTACGAGTTCACAGTGGTACCTTTCGGTTTGATGAATGCCCCTGTGGTATTTATGAGTTTGATGAATGGGGGTATTCAGGACCTTCCTAGATCGCTTCGTGCTCATATTCCTTGATAAAATTATGATTTACTCACACACACGTGATGAGCGATGAGGGGCAGCTTCGCCAGGTTCTTCAGTGCCTTCGCAAACAACGCCTTTACGGGAACTTGGAGAAGTGTGCGTTATTTCAACCTAAGGTACGGTATTTAGGGCCACATCATTTCTGGGGAAGGGATCGCTGTCAATCCTTCCAAGATTCGAGCCATCATGGACTGGCCAGCACCCACTAGTGTGACTGAAGTGCGTAGCTTCATGGGCCTAGCAGGGGTATTACAGGAGGCTTGTTCAGGATTTTTCGCGAATTGCGCACCCTATCACTTCTCCTTCAGCATGGAAAGGGAAGAAGTTTTTATGGTTAGATGGATGTGAGTAGGCTTTCAGTTCACTGAAGGAATGCCTCACAAGAGAACCTATTCTCGCAGTGCTAGATCCTTAGGGTCATTTCTACGTTTGCACAGATGCTTCCTTGACAGGACTTGGAGGTGTGTTAATGCAGGAGGGTAGAGTAGTTGCCTTTGAGTCTCGCAAACTCAAATATTATGAGCTCAATTATCTGACCCATGACCTTGAGCTTGCAGCAGTAGTACATGCCTTAGTGCGGTGGAGACATTTTCTTCTTGGCTGGAGATTTACACTCAGGACTGATCACTTGAGTCTTCACCAGGTGCCTCTTCACGCAGCCCAATCTCAACGCTCGTCAGTAGCGTTGGATGGAGTTATTCTGTGAGTATGACATGGAGATAGAGCATGTGAAAGGGAAGGAGAATGTGGTTGCAGATGCCTTGAGTAGGCGGAGACATGTGGCTATGGCCACCTCAGTGGGCACATATTTGTTGGAGTAGAATCTTGTAGCAGCTTCCTCACGATAGTTTCTACCATGCAGCCAGAGCAGAGATTGAGTCTCAGAGACCCCTTGAGGGGAGATTTTATGGATTTTCATTAGAGGAAGATGGTCCTTCTCGGACACAGAGGTCAGATATATGTTCCTTTAGATGGAGGCTTGAGACATGACATTTTGATAGAGGCTCATCGTGCACCTTGTTTAGCCCATCTCGGGGGTGAAGAAGATGCACACCACCTTGAGATAGTTATATTTTTGGAGAGGACTTCAGAGGGATGTGGCGTCATTGGTGTCACACTATTTAGAGTGCCAGAGAGTGGAGGACGAGCATCAACATCCAGCTTGCCTTCTCTATCCTCACACCATAATAGAGTGGAAGTGGGACACCATTTCCATGGACTTCATCATTGGGTTACCTACGTCGAGATACCATCACGACGCCATCATGGTCACGGTGGATAAATTGATGAAGGTAGCTCATTTTTCTCCAGTGAAGACCACCTATACAGTAAGTGTTGTGGCACGAGTATACCTTGATGAGATTGTCAGATTACATGGGATTCCGTGGAAGATCATTTGCGACCGCGACCCTTTATACACCTCCCATTTCTAGACCACCATGCAATATGCCCTCGGGACCAGGATTAATTTCAGCACATCTTATCATCCTGAGACAGATGGACAGATAGAGAGGGGTGAATCAGGTTTTGGAGGATATGCTCAGGATGTACGTGATGGATCATCAGTTGAGATGGGAGGATTATCTGTATTTGGTTGAGTTTGCCCTACAATAATAGTTTCCAAAGTTATATAGGCATGGCTCCTTTTCAGGAAGTATATGGTAGAGAGTGCAGGACGCCTCTTAGTTGGGACAGGATTGAGGACAGGGTTTCCCTCGGGCCAGCATTATTACAGGACATGGAGCAGCAGGTTGCCTTGATCAAACAGAGATTACAGGATGCGCAGGATACACAGAAGAAGTATGTAGACCAACATAGGACAGATTGCAATTTTGAGGTAGGCATGAAGGTGTTTCTTCGTGTCAGAACCACATAAGAGCCCTATCCGTTATGGAAAAGGTTGTAAGCTTGCTCCTAGGTTTGTGTGTCCCTTTGAGATCTTGGAGCACCTCGGTCCCCTTGGCCTACCATCTAGCATTCCCAGCTAGCTTGTCTCATGTCCATGATGTGTTTCACGTTTTCTGTGCTTAGAATATATATATTTTATCCTTCTCCTGTATTAGATTGGACCACATTACACGTGCAAGATCAGGGGAAGGTGATAGTGGAGACCGTGTGCATTATAGATCGCAGGACCCTGGGCCTTCACGGCAGAGAGATTGATCAGGTTTGGGTCTAATGGGACAGGTATGATGAGACTGCAGCTACTTGGGAGGATGCTACTTTTCTACGAGGACAGTTTCCACACCTTTTCCAGTAACTTCCAGGAGGAAGTCGAGTCTAAGGGGAGGGGGATGTAATGCCCACTTCCCTTCGACACCATTTTGTTTTGTTGTTTTTTGAGATTGATTACTTCACTTATGGAATTATTATGGCTTCTTGATTCAGCATGCTAGTAGATATCATAGACATTGGACTATTACTGATTTTATCTTTATATGATGCATATAGTTTACTAGTGGACATTTGATGATGATAGTTGTATACTTTTGACAGGGTTATTTATCTTTAATCATGACATGTGATATGTTTAATCATATTGAGTAGAACTTGATAATTGGAGTAATGTGATGATCATTTAGATATAAATGATATGTGGAATAGAAATGTGCTAGGAAGTGTTAGTGATATTGTACTTGCATAGATGATAGTAAATCAGGTGTAGTTTATTTTAGATTATATTGTATACTTTGCATGAATGTTTTAATGCGGCCAATAGGTCGAAAGAGGTATTTTTTGCTGTGCAGGTATATTATATTCACAACAATATTAGGGAGTGGAGACCAACCACATCGGAATTAGAGAAGAATCCAGCTAAGGTCACCATGGCAAAAAGTAATTGTGTGTGTGTTAGAATTATCTGGTAAAGGGAAAATTGTGACCTAGGGATCATGTGATGTTTTTTTTAAGCTTTCCTTTTTTTTATGTTAGTATGTGTTGCTCTTAGTAAGTGAAATTTTACTTGTGTTATTATTCATATTCTTTGGATTGGAGTTTACCCATTTGTTTGCCATGGGTTGTAGTGAGTTAATTAAATTAATTTGAAATTGTCCTAAACTAATTAAAAGATGTGATCTAAGAGAGTTCATTTATTAGGATTTGATTTACTTGGGATTTTGTGTGGATTGATGTGTGTCTGAGTTTGATTGTAGCACATTCTACCCCACATGGGAAACTCAAATTTTGCCTTGGAGGCCAAATTTCAAAGCTTGTGGGACAAGTCAAACTTGTCCCACACCTCTTAAAATCCCATGCCAACCCTACCTATGGGTTAGAAGGTCAAATTTAGGGTCTTTTAGGTGTTTTGGGGGGATAAAAGGTGTAAAATATTAATTGCACTTCCTTTCAAAATTTAATTTTTTCCTTTGAGGGAGTGGGCTTAGTTGGGGTGTGTAAGGTGCTTGCCTTTCTTTCAACCACTTATTAATGGTGCTTTGGAATTTGATGTTGACCAAATGATGTGGAGTGGAGGGAAAAGGAGGTGGCATCCTACTTGGAGCCACATCATCCCTCCCTCTATTTTCTCTATTTATTTGATCCTCTTGTTTGTTTTGGGGGTTGGAAGTTTCATTTTTAGTCTTTGGTATTTTGGAGAGGAGAGGATTTGGAAAGAGTTTGTGGATTTTTGGAGCTTGTTGATACTTGTGGGAATTTTGTTGGAGCTTGTGGATGCTTGCTTGACCTTTGGAGGGATTTGAGACTTCATACTTGGAACAAGCTCTACCATGGAAAGGTAGGAGCTTCACCTTTGTTGTATTATGTTTTCTTTTTTTTGTTATATGAATGAGTACATATGTTGTGTTGAATTTTGTTGTTGCAATGCTTGTTGGGAATGGGTAGAATGCCTAAGTTGGGAGTGGGAGGAGACTATGGGGAGTTTAATTGAGGGAGGCATAAGAGATCATGTTCTTGAGGAGGGAGTTTGGGTTGGGTGCCCACCTAGTATAAGAAACGCTTGCATTTTATTATTGTTCTTAATTTGGGGGAGACATAAGAGTTGAGGGAGGCATAAGAGTGAATGGAGGGATAAGGGGTACTTGAGGGAGGCATAAGAGTTGTTAGGGGTATTGTGTTTTGCATTGGAGGCTTTTAGGTGGCACCCATTCCCATTGGGAGGCATAAGTGGCCTCCCCATAGGTCTTACTCTTATGGCTTTCTTGGTAAGCCTTGTGACTTGTTGTTGTGATTGTTTTCCCTCTTGTTGTGTTGTTGATTTTGTTTTGAAGGATTATGGAATGAATGTGAAATGTTATGTTTAGTTATGTGGAAGCTAGTAGTTGCCATGAGTTGGATTTTTCTCCCATTGTGATGTGGTTGGGGCTCGGGGGCCAATGGAGAGGATGGCTTCTCTTCTCCATTGGGTATTTTGGTTGGGAGGAGAGCATTGCCTCTCCCCTTATTTTGTTGTGAATCAAGCAAACTATGGAGGAGCCACC
The DNA here is from genome assembly GCA_019776745.2 of Taxus chinensis. NCBI lineage: Eukaryota > Viridiplantae > Streptophyta > Pinopsida > Cupressales > Taxaceae > Taxus > Taxus chinensis. The sequence continues at coordinate 174,333,298 of CM034155.1, read as the reverse complement.
TTGTTGATATTTGGAGCATTGGAACCTTGTTGATGACAATGTGAAACCACCATGTATTTTACCCACCTTGAGTGGAGGAAAAATGTAATATTGCTTTGTATTTTAGCTTCCATTATTGTAAATTTGTTTCCACATGAAGTAGAAAGTGTTGTAACAAGATGTTGAAGGAAAGTTGTTTTGAACTTCATTAGTAAGGTTGTAATGAATGGATGGAATCAAAAGTTGAAAGGAAGACAATCTATTTATTCTCCTTCTTACTTGGCTTGGAACCTCTTATGAATAAGTTGATCTTGTTGAAATGCTAGTAGTTCTTGCTTTAAAACTTAATGGAAAGATTGTTGAAAACCTCTTGAGGAAAGTTGGGAATTTTATTTTATATTTTTTAAATATACATATATTAAATCCCATTTTGTTACTCAAAGAGATGTATTGGAAAAGTTGGAATATTAGTGCAATCTTTCTCATTCTTGTATTGTTGATGAAAAGACTTAAGTTTTTAAATAGTTTTAAATATGCCAATAAAGAAATTTATGCTCTAGCTCTATTATGTCTTTCTTCATTTATGAATCCATTGTAAAATTATTTGCAAATTAGGAAGGGAAAGGAGATCAAATCCACTTGAAATCCCATACAAATGTCCCTATTAAAATATGTAGAAAGAGATTTTAATGCAAAAATTCTAAGCTTATTTAGTTCCTTACCCACTTCTCATTAATAAGGAAACTAATATTTTCAATATAATTCATATCTAAGTAATACCAAAACTAATGGATTTATCTTTATTGAATTATATTAATATTAGTGTATTATTAATACTTTTTTTTATGTCTCTTAACAAAAGTATACTAATAAGTATATATATATATATATTTAAAACCCAACCCACGGCATGGCCGTAACAGGTCTGCCAAAAAAACTGTGCTAGATTATATAAAATCATACCTTCATATCATATGAGACAATTACAAATAATGATACGTTTCTATAAACCTATCATGTTATAAGACTGTCAAAAAAAAAAATTTGCATTGAACTGTCCTAACTTGCAAAGCAGACTGTAATAAAAAAAATCACGTGGAAGTGCTCGTATAATTGCAAAAAAAAATATGTTTCCATAAATATTCTGATATAAACAGATCCACCTCTGTGAGTCTCTCCCACGAGCTACACCATATAGCTAGTAAGTCTCCATAGAGAATCACGTAGAAAAATTCTTCAGGTCGCCTCTTAACACTCTCATTGCTCCTTAATCGATTTTGATAAAATTTATCTTGAAGGCGAGCTCTGAATTTGAGGGCGCATTCGATTCTGAACAGACAACATCATAGTTGGACAACCCACTTGTTCTAGCGCTCAGCATGAGTTTCTCTCCTGCCGCGACCTGGTTGTCTCCCTGTGCGGGCCGCAGCCATGAATTCCACCTACTCTCCTCGCCTGTAGCTTCCTCTTCTCTCTCTCCCTTTTGCTCGTGCGGTCAGAGTGAATAGAACAGTTCTCACGACTGCTACACTGGTTTGTAGCTTCATTTTCAACCACCACAATTAAACCACGCGGCCAGGACAGTATAAAACGGTCGGCCGATTGTGCAAAGCTAGAGATTTGCAAATCTAGGTGAATGAATGTTTGATGCGGCCGGTTGGAAGAAGCTTGCACGCAAGGAGAGGGGGGGGGGAGGGCCAGTCTTAATGGTTGACAGGTGTTTGTTGAGCCACCCACCGCCCCCAACCATAATATTTAAGCATAAGTTTGAAATGCTATTCTTTACAAGTTAAAGAAAACACGGATAACTAGTTAGGTCAGTTTAAGTATTAAATACTATATATTATAATAGTGGTATGACATATAACATAATTTTCATATAATAATCATACTAGATATCTAAATAAAGTATTATGTATCAATATCTAAACATATAAAGTCATACAATGTAATAAAATAAATTAGTGTCAAAGTATATATAATCTTAATGTATAATTCCTTTATATATATATATATATATATTATATTATAAATTTATATAGTTTTATTTACTTATACCTATAATACATTCTTGAAAAATAATGTAGTATCAGGTATTAGAATCATGAGATAACGTAACATAAATGGATAATAAAATAAAAATAAAAATTGAGTGGTTAGTGTATTCATTTCATAATAAATTATATCATACTCTAAGGTTAACATCTAGAAATATTGTTATTATGATATTATCAGACATTAGACTAATTAACTCGAAAGACGACCCTTCTTATCTTTTGTGAAACGTCGAATGAGATAAATTTAAATATCATTGGCCTCGAAGCATTATCGTGTCTTTTGTAGTTTCGAGCTTGTATGCGGGCACACCGTTAAAAAAAAAATTTAGTCGTATTGTTTAGGGTTAAATGTTCATGGAAGCAAGTTCTTCGTTGTAGTCGTTGTTGTTTTCGCGGATCTACAGCCTTTAAGACCATCGAGAAAGGAGTAATGGTGGCTTGCTTAGCTGGACATGATGGACCCTTCCACGAACCAACCGATAAATTTACGGCTTGGATTTTTAATTTCAGCAGAGGCACTATCGACAGGGATTGTGTCATTAACTTTAAGATAAGCATCGTGATTATTTTTCTTAAAGTGTCATAGTTTTTCCTTCGCGACGGAAACACACCAAAAAAGGAAGTTCGTTTGTTGTAGGGTGAACAACAATTAGTCTTAATTGCATTATTACAGTTCTATTATGGAAGATACATTTCACTTTCTTCGTGGTTTGCTATCGCACGTGCCTTGCCTTTGTGAGCTCCAATGAAAAACATATTTATTGTTGTCCGACCAAAAATGTTTCGATAAAATATTAGCATATCCCTCTTTTCATTTTTCCTTCGACATTCACATCACACATTTCACGTGCGATTACTAATCTAATAATGTGAAAGGGTTTGCATTTAATTTATTTTATGAAACAATTCACATTTAATAAAACACTATTCTTAATCTTTGTGTCTTCATAGGAAGCTGCTTAATGATTTTTCTTTGTATATTCCAATGGATTTGCCTCCAAAAGATTAGAAAAGGACGGAGAAGAAAAAACAAAAACAATCTATTTTTAAACAAACTAATATAGGGGTTGAACTATCCTGGCCTTATGGGGGTCAATGGTCAATTACACACCCCAATACTTATAGGGGTTGAACTATCTTGTATTGTCAACACGGAATACACGACTTGAAAATTTCGCACCACTTTCCTTACGTAAAGAAAGCGTTCCACATTAATTTTAGACATGTCCAATATTATTATCTCGAAGTGCAGAGAAACAATGGAGTGCAGCATGTGCGGTGATGTAGGCTTCCAATTCAGTTTGTTCCAGTGCACAAAATGTCTATGACGTTTTCAGCATCAGTAAGCTAACAATTCCTTGCCTTCTTGCTGTCTCTTTCCAATTTTTTAAATAAATAATTTTCATCCAGTATATCATAATTTACAAAAATATATAGGTTGGAATTGGATGAATCCATGGCCTGTATTCTTATAAGCAATGGACTAATCATGTGCTTCTTCGGTCAGATATTGCAGTAGAGCATATTTTGAGAATGTATTAACAATATTCAGGAGATCAGGGCAGACTCTGATATCAGGGCTTCTGTTAAAAAAATGGGGAATTCTGTTGGGTTTGAACAGTGCCTGAGAAAATCGAGAAAAGGTTATACTGGCATTGATAGACAGACACCCAAACAGCAGAAGAAGGAGAAGGATTGTAAGATAATTCACAAGTATAGAAAAGCTAGGAGGAGATATAAACTTCTTGATGATATTATGTGTTGACTGTAGTGGCTTTCAATGTCTATGGAAGCTTTTTTTCATGCAATACTGTCCAAACCCGCTTTGTAGTTGTGCGGCTATTTAGCAATATTTCAACATGAATATGCAGTTAACTGTAAACAACACAGTCACTTTCTAATGGAAATTGTTCCTACCAGTTTAAAACTATGGGAAACAATGAGTATTATTAAACCTAATGCACTGGTGGCATTCTGTATTGTTAACATTAAACTAGTTATATGAAGGTCAATAGATAAAATTGAATTGGATCAATTATAGAAGCGTATAAAAACATAAAAGGAACTGGTCTGGAAGATGTGATGTGAATTAGAATATAAAAAGAACCAGTCTGCGAGATGTCATGCCATCATAGCTCAGATTCATTTCATGTCACCTATAAACACATCCGATATATTCAGAGATGTAATGTACATAACAAAAGACTATTTTATCTATGTAAAATAAACAGACCTTGTTTATCGGTGAGGATGAATTAGTTTAGTTGGTGCCTATGCGTCCGTTATAACGTAATGCAATGAATTAGCGTTTACTGTATTAAAAATTTTGTTTAAGATTTAAGGATGGTTGGGAATGGCAGAAGTAAGTGGGAGCAAGACGTCAGTCGCAACATGTGTTTTATGTGGACTAAATGACAATAACTAGCAATTGTACCAAGAGGCACAATGGACACGCTGATAGGGAAGAAATGGAAGATAGTACAAAAAGTTGATGATAGTAGATAGTGGAGAAGAATGAATTCATTGAAATCTATTTGCAATGAAAAAAATTCTACATTGAGGGAGGAAATAAAATAGACATGACATAATTCTATTTTTGCTTAGAGTAACATAATTGAATGATGTAAAAAAAATGGGTACACTAGTTATAACTCTTTGAGAAATTCAAGAGACATGTACATATTATTATTCATAATCCAACTTTATTTATCATCGTAAGCAAAATCAGAATCCTTTGTTGCTTCTTCATCTTCACTTTCATCCTTTTCATCATTATGACTTAAGACATACTATTCACAATCTTGAGTTCGTCTCTATGGTCTACTTTTTCTAGTTGACTTTGGAAACTCATTTCCCTTTGGAGGGCTAAAGTATGACCCAACAAATCCATGTCCATTTGGAGGACTTGTTTCACTCCACTAGTTTTTTGTAACATCACCAAAACAATCTTCTTTTTTTTAATTAAGGTTAAATAGTTTTTTGAAAGGGACTATACCCTTGTACAGCAGCGCTCAAATGCTAGATTTGACAATTCAAAATTACAAAGAGAGACCAAAATCAAGATATAGCGATAAAGCCCAACAGCAGAGAAGAATCTGCCAAGATCACAGCCAAACACTAACAAACAATCAGCTAAAAAATAGCTACTCTGTAGCAGCACCTCAGGCCAAAAGCCTAGATGTAGCGATGATAACATAAAAAAGGACAAGACTCATGCCTTGTCTGAAATAGCAAAGGGTTTAGATCCCTTCTTTTTCCTATCGATTACCTTCCATTCCTCATTTCCTTCTTCCACTGAGATTGGAAGAACAACTTCAATTGATTTGATAAGGATATGGCCCACAGCAAGGAGTGTCGAATCTATCGATGAATCCGTCTTCTGAGGAGAGGGAGATTTCTTCTCAAGAGTTTTCTCATCTTGCATGAGTTCTACAATCGGGTCGATATGGGGGTTGATTGTTAGATGTTCAGGAAGGGAATCCTTCCACCAGGTAGGTTTGATCTTTTTTTTGGAATATTCACAATCCTCTGAAATATGACCAATTTGAAAACAACGTCGACATCTGAAAGCAAGACCTTCGTAATCCAATCTCTGCACCCAGATTCTATCCCCAATTTGCAGATTGATTTCAGCTGGTAAATCTTGAGAGCTATCAAGATCTACCAGAAATTGAGCCTAAGTAGTATGTACCTGAACAAAGGTCTTATCATCAACTTTTACACATGATCCAAGACCATCACCTATGGCAAGCAAACACGATCTATTCCAGAGCTGAAGTGGGAGCCCTGGCAAATGAACCAAAACAATCTTCTTGCTAAAGGGTGAGGTTCTCATTTAGCTAAGTTTGTTCTTGACATCACCAATCTGCTCTTCTTGCTAAAGAGTGAGGTTCGCATTTTCATAACTTTTATTTAGCATATATTCTATAAAGGGATACCTAAACATCAACAAGATCATTTGTAAATGGATACAAAAGCATCAACAACATAATCTGCATCATCAATATATTTTATGTAAAGGGATACCTCACCATCAATAACATTCTATGAAGACAACATTCCATAATACATGTTGTATCCTTGTATTTCACTTTTTGATCCTCTCTTCTTTGTAGCGAGTAATGTTATGGAATTTTATTTTGTGAGGTTTACTTTTTAAGGCTTCACTACCTTGCCTTGATTAGAATTTCTACCAGTCTTGTTACGCATGGATTCCTCATAATTAGCATCCGGGTCCTCCTTAATTGTAAACTGAGAGTCACTATTACTAATTATTGTTTCCTTTTATGTCATGACCAAAGAAAAATTATAGCAAACTATACGCTAAAATTGAAAATCCATCAAATGCATAATCTGTCTTTCAAATTTGCTACACTCGACTACCTTTTTAGAAATTTCAAGATGCATCAAAAAGTCCACAATACCAAAAAAAAAAACTATAATTTTCTTCCCAAATGGACATATATTCCTCAAGATTCAATAACTGAATATGGCATTATCATGGACTTTGCAAAGCCATTTGACCTTACAATTAAAATGAACTAAGATATTATATATGCCATCCTACTAAAATACTTTGAAAATAAGTATTGCATCTATACACTAAGAAATTCATAAGAGTACAACAAAATGTTAGCATATATACCAAATGAAACCTAAAAATATATATAAACCTCTTCAGTAACCTAAACCCTACAAAATAATATATCCATAACATAGCAAAATATTACAATATTTTAATAAACAAGAGGATACTTTCTTAGACAAGAAAAACAATGTTTATGTTGAATATAGGATAATAATTTTCTTTTAAGCCTTAGAGGCTATTAGAATCAAGCCAACCTTTGGCATACACAATATACACTAACTAAATTTGACAAAAATCCTGATAGATATGTGCACTCATACATTTTAATATATATTGGGGGATATGTGCAAAAAAATGGATGTCTTGAAAATTACTTGGAAATTATCATAAAAACTAAAATGACATGTGTAGAACCAACATCGACTTGTAATGGACAAGCAGTGGAATTGGAGTGTTTTTTTCTTGCTAAGGGTTTTATCTACATCCAAAACTATAAATAGGTGGCCAAATAATTATATGCCAATTAAAAAGGTAAATGGAGCATGAGAGATTTGTAGGTAAAACAATCAAAGCATGGGAAATAAATGATGTATCCATAAAAAGATAAAACAAGAAGACTAACCTTCTCCTTGGAATAATGGCTGCCAAAAATTGCCCTTGCAGAGTATAATCCAGAAACTTGTAACCTAAACAAAATATTTACACAAAACTCCATGTGCATGATCAATAACTATGTTTATGGTCATATCGATACCCCTTCCCTTAAAAATATCTTGGGCAAATAAACCATAAAAGGTAGAAAATCTAATGCTTAGAAGTATAGTCATATTTGGGTACGAATTTCACAAGATATAATTAATTTCATCAAAAATGAAAAAACTTCTAAATAGTGATTCCATTAAAACCAAAAAAATGGCTCAATAGAAAATGCTAAACAACTATATCCCCTCAAATCTGCCAAGGCCCATTGGTAATCAATCGACACAGTGAAACAATCATAGTACAATAGGGGATTCAAGTAAGGAACAATAAACATTTAGTAATAATGTTTCCTTCCTTGTAAATAAATGTCCACTTTATAATCCATTAACTTTAGTCATTTAGGACACAATCTGAGGAGACCATAAAAAAGATTTTATCCTTCACAACAAAAAATAAACCATGAGCAAAGGTTCTGCACTTTTTTTGAAGAAAGAGAAAGACCACATTATACTTGGATTGACAATACATACAAAGCACATAAATAATATGTGACTATTGAATGAATTTTGTTTGTTCAATATATTAGGAATGGTTTCTCAGGATAATCCTCGATTTTTATTTTTTATCATCTTTAGAATGAATTAGTCCATTTCTATCTATCTTTCAAACATATTAAGAACCATTCTCTCTGCAATAAAAACTATACAATACAACAAATACAGTGTACATAACAACTTTGTAATATTATTTTTGAATACATTTCCTTATCAGAATTTTTTTTATTTACCATGTTCAATATTAAACTAAACGAGGCTAAGAAGTTAATTAAACATATTTCAAACTTCTCTTTGCAACAAAGCTATAGAATAAAATAAGACAACCTGTAACAGCAAAATAACGTATTCTAATAGCCCTATTTTGTGTATCGACATATGTTTCTCAGATGGACTAAGAGAAGCCAATAACACATTTCAAACTACTCTCTCTACAAAAACAATATGTGGTAATGTTTCTCATGTATAACACCTCAAAACATATAAAATGTACATCAACATATGTTTCTTAGATGGAGTACTAAACTAAAGCATTGTGCAGAATTAAAACATTTAAACAAAGATTGCAATTTCTTTGTGTAGAATTTAAATTATCTTTTAAATCTAAACTATTACTTCTTCTTTCAATTCATAAAAATAAAGACTACAATTTTTTTGTGTAAAATTAATATTATTGGAACTCTAAATTGTTACTTGTTCAACAACTCAACAAACATGCTAGTGTAATAAATTATTTCTTAGAACTAGTTATCCTTCATAAAAATTATATATATTAAATATATACAACCACTTGACAGACAACAATAAAGATTCAGAGCAACTCATCTTTTGGAAGTTATATGGAAAACTATATACTTTTAGGTTATTTATGTTAGAAAAAAAAAAAATTTTGCCCCAAGAGAAACGAAAGGCATTTTGTTTTTTAAAATGTTTTTAATTTTTTAGGTAGTTCGCTTTTAGATTCCTACTCATATGAAAAGATAATAAAATAAATAAATCAAAAGCTTTGTATTGCACAAAAGCATGGGCTTTTTAGCTCTATTTTTATGAGTTGAATGTTTTATTGTTAGATGAATCCATCTATTTATTACAGGAAATTGTAAGTGTTTTGATAGATCAAACACATTCAGAGAGATTGTATTGAGCAAAAGCTTTGGAACTACAAGAAGAAATATATGTACAAAAGTGTTGATCTGAGTTTGCATTAATATATTTTATTTGCAATTCTTTATTTTATTTCTGTTAATTGTTATCTTATGTGCCTAATTTCTAAAAATTGGTATCAGAGCATGGGTTTTTTCAGCAGGTTTCTAATCGACAACAAGTGATGGCTTATATATCCAATCTAAAAACACCACAATTTATAGGAATGAATTATGAGTATTTGTCATTAACCATGAATGCACTATTTAGATCCCGGGATGTGTGGGAAATTGTAGATAATGGGTACACAGAGCCTGCAAATGTAGCAACATATAACACACTCTCACATGTAGAGAAAAACACTTTGAAGGAATTAAGAAAGAAAGACAAAAAAACTCTTTTCTTCCTTCATCAAGCCATGCATGAAAGCATCTTAACCAGAGTGGCAACAATGAGTAAAGAAAAAATTGTGTGGGAAACTCTCCAAGTTGCGTGTCAAGGAAAAGAGAACATAAAAAATACCAAGCTTCAGTTACTTTGTAGAGATTTTGAAAATATGTCAATGAAAGATTCAGATTCCGTAGAATCATTCTTTACTTTTGTAGTTGGTTTAGTCAATCAAATAAAATCTCATGGTGAAACTATTGAGGACAAAAGGATTATTTAAAAATTTCTTAGAAGTTTTCTTGTAAAATTTGATCTTTTGGTAGTTGCTATTGAAATAATTGAGAGTCATCGTTACTAATTATTGTTTCCTTTTATGTCATGACCAAAGAAAAATTATAGCAGACTATACGCTAAAATTGAAAATCCATCAAATGCATAATCTATCTTTCAAATCTACTACACTCGACTACCTTTTTAGAACTTTCAAGATCCATCAAAAATTCCACAACACCCAAAAAAACTATAATTTTTTTCCCAAATAGACATATATTCCTCAAGCTTCAATAAATGAATATGGCCTTATCATGGACTTTGCAAAGCCATTTGACCTTAAAATTAATATGAACTGAGATATTATATATGCCATCCTACTAAAAAACTTTGAAAACAAGTATTTCATCTATACGTTAATAAATTCATAAGAGTACAACAAAATGTTAGCATATAAACCAAATGAAACCTAAAACAAATATAAACCTCTTCAATAACCTAAACCCTAAAAAATAATATATGCATAACATTGCATAATATTACAATATTTTAATAAACAAGAGGATACTTTCTTAGACAAGAAAAAAATGTTTATGTTGAATATAGGATAATAATTTCCTTTTATGCCTTATAGGCTATTAGAATCAAGCCAACCAACCTTAAATTTGGCATACATTGTAAATATATTGGGGGGATATGCCAAAAAAATGGACTTGAAAATTTCTAACTAAATTTGACAAAACTTTAATGTGTGATAGATATGTGGACTCATACATTGTAATATATATTGGGGGATATGCCAAAAAAATGGATGTCTTGAAAATTTCTTGGAAATTTTTATAAAAACTAAAATGACATGTGTAGAACCAACATCTACTTGTAATGCACAAGTAGTGGAATTGGAGTGTTTTTTCTTACTAAGGGTTTTATCTGCATCCAAAACTATAAATAGAGGGCCAAATAATTCGATGCCAATTAAAAAGTTAAATGGAGCAAGAGAGATTTGTAGGTCAAACAATCAAAGCATGGGAAATAAACGACGTATCCATAAAAAGAAAAAACAAGAAGACTAACCTTATCCTTGCAATAATGGATGCCAAAAACTACCCTTGCAGAGTATAATCCAAGAAACTTGTAACCTAAACAAAACATTTACACAAAACTCCATGTGCATTATCAAAACTATATTTATGGTCAGATCAAGACCCCTTCCCTTAAAAATATCTTGGGCAAATAAACCAGAAAAGGTATAAAATACAATACTTAAAAGCATAGTTGTATTTGGGTACGAATTTCACAAGATATAATTAATTTCATCAAAAATGAAAAACTTCTAAATAGTGATTCCATTAAAACCAAACAAATGGCTCAATAGGAAATGCTAAACAACTATATCCCCTCAAATCTGCCAAGGCACATTGGTAATCAATCGACACAATGAAACAATCATAGTACAATAGGGGATTCATGTAAGGAACAATAAAATTTAGTAATGATGTTTCCTTCACTATAACAAAATTCCCACTTTATAATCCATTAACTTCAGTCATTTAGGACACAATCCGAGGAGACCATAAAAAATGATTTACGCTTCACAACAAAAAATAAACCATAAGCAAAGGTTCTGCACTTTTTTGAAGAAAGAGAAAGACCACATTATACTTGGATTGACAATACATACAAAGTACATAAATAATGATGTGACTATTGAATGAATTTTGTTTGTTCAATATATTAGGAATTGGTTCTCGGGATAATCCTCAATTTTTTATTTTTTATCATCTTTAGAACAAATTAGTCCATTTCTATCTATCTTTCAAACATATTAAAACCATTCTCTCTGCAATAAAAACTATACAATAAAACAAATACAGTGTATCTAAAAACTTTGTAATATTATATTTAAATACATTTCTTTATCATAATTTTTTTTATTTACCATGTTCAATATTAAACTAAATTAGGCTAAGAAGTTAATTAAACATATTTCAAACTTCTCTTTGCAACAAAGCTATAGAATAGACAACATGTAACAGCGAAAGCACGTGTTCTAATAGCCCTATGTTGTGTATCGACATATGTTTCTCAGATGGACTAAGAGAAGCCAATAACACATTTCAAACTACTCTCTCTACAAAAACAATATGTTCTAATGTTTCTCATGTATAACACCTCAAAACATATAAAATGTACATCAACATATGTTTCTCAGATGGAGTACTAAACTAAAGCATTGTGCAAAATTAAAACATTTAAAATAAAGACTGCAATTTCTTTGTGTAGAATTTAAATTATCTTTTAAATCTAAACTATTACTTCTTCTTTCAATTCATAAAAATAAAGACTACAATTTTTTTTTGTGTAAAATTAATATTATTGGAACTCTAAATTGTTACTTGTTCAACAACTCAACAAACATGCTAGTGTAATAAATTATTTCTTAGAACTAGTTATCCTTCATAAAAATTATATATATTAAATATATACAACCACTTGATACGACAACAATAAATATTCAAAGCAAATCACCTTTTGGAAGTTATATGGAAAACTATATACTTTTAGGTTATTTATGTTAGAAAAAAAAAAATTAATTTTGCCCCAAGAGAAATGAAAGGCAATTTGTTTTTTAAAATGCTTTTAATTTTTTAGGTAGTTCTCTTTTAGATTCCTACTTTTAGGAAAAATAATAAAGACAAATAAATCAAAAGCTTTGTATTGCAAAAAAGCATTTGCTTTTTAACTCTATTTTTATGAGTTGAATGTTTTATTGTTAGATGAATCCATCTATTTATTAGAGGAAATTGTAAGTGTTTTGATATATCAAACACATTCAGAGAGATTGTATTGAGCAGAATATTTGGAACTAGAAGAAGAAATATATGTCACAAAAGTCTTGATCTGAGTTTGCAATAATATATTTTATTTGCAATTATTTATTTTATTTCTGTTAATTGTTACTTTATGTGCCTAATTTCTAAAAATTGGTATCAGAGCATGGGTTTTTTTCAGCAGGTTTCTAATTGACAACAAGTAATGGCTTATATATCTGATCTGTGGACACCAAAATTTATAGGAAAGAATTACGAGTATTTGTCATTAACCATGAATGCACTATTTAGATCCCGGGATGTGTGGGAAATTGTAGAGAATGGGTACACAGAACCTGCAGATGTAGCAACATATAACACACTCTCACATATAGAGAAAGACACCTTGAAGGAATTAAGAAAGAAAGATAGAAAACTTTTTTCTTCATTCATTAATTCATGCATGAAAGCATCTTACCCAGAGTGGCAACAATGAGTAAAGCACAAATTGTGTGGGAAACTCTCCAATGTTGCGTATCAAGGTAAAGAGAACGTAAAAAATACCAAGCTTCAGTTACTTTGTAGAGATTTTGAAAATATGTCAATGAAAGATTCAGATTTCGTAGAATCATTCTTAACTTTTGTAGTTGGTTTAGTCAATCAAATAAAATCTCATGGTGAAACTTTTGAGGATAAAATGGATTATTTAAAAATTTCTTAGAAGTTTTCTTATAAAATTTGATCTTTTGGTAGTTGCTATTGAAGGGGAATTGAGAGTCATCTGTTACTAATTATATGTTTCTCTCTATCTATGTTCATGACCAATATTGGTAATGAATTGTAGCAGACCTATACGCTAACAGGGCATGTGAAAATCCATCATGATGCATAACCTATCTTTCAAATCTACTACACTCGACTACCTTGTTAGAACTTTCAAGATGCATAAAAAATCCACATAGCACCACAAAAGAAACTATAATTTTTTTCCCAAATAGAACATATATTCCTCAGAGCTTCAATAAATAGAATATGGCCTTATCATGGACTTTACAAAGCCATTTGACCTTAAAATTCACATTATGAGGTTGAGATATTATATATGCCATCCTACTAAAAAACTTTGAAAACCAAGTATTTCATGGTATACGATAAGAAATTCATAATAGTACAACTTAAATGTTCAGCATATCATACCAAATGACATCACCTTATAAGTACAAATATAAACCTCTTCAATAACCTAAATCCTAAATTAATAATATATGTCATAACATTGCATAATATTACAATATTAGTAATAAACCATAGAGGATACTTTCTTAGACAAGAAAAAACTGTTTATGTTGAATATAGAGATAATAATTTAGCCTAACTCTTAAAGGTGCCTTATAGGCTATTAGTGATCTTCACCAACTCTACAAGTATGTCAGTAAAAAAGATACACCAACTAAATTTGACAAAAATCCTGATAGATATATATGTGGACTCATACATTGTAATATATATTGGGGGATATGGCCAAAAAAATGGATGTCTTGAAAATTTCTTGGAAATTATCATAAAAACTAAAATGACATGTGTAGAACCAACATCTACATGTAATGCATGATAGATATGTGGACTCATACATTGTAATATATATTGGGGGATATGCCAAAAAAATGGATGTCTTGAAATTTTTTTGGAAATTTTTATAAAAACTAAAATGACATGTGTAGAACCAACATCTACTTGTAATGCACAAGTAGTGGAATTGGAGTGTTTTTTCTTGCTAAGGGTTTTATCTGCATCCAAAACTATAAATAGATAGCCAAATAATTAGATGCCAATTAAAAAGTTAAATGGAACATGAGAGATTTGTTGGTCAAACAATCAAAGCATGGGAAATAAACGGTGTATCCATAAAAAGAAAAAACAAGAAGACTAACCTTATCCTTGTAATAATGGCTGCTAAAAACTGCCCTTGTAGAGTATAATCAAGAAACTTGTAACTCAAACAAAAAATTTACACAAAATTCCATGTGCATTATCGAAAACTATATTTAATGCTCAGATCGAGACCCCTTCCCTTAAAAAATATCTTGGGAAAATAAACCATAAAAGGTAGAAAATACAATGCTTAAAAGCATAGTTGTATTCAGCTACGAATTTCATAAGATATAATTAATTTCATCAAAAATGAAAAACTTCTAAATAGTGATTCCATTAAAACCAAACAAATGGCTCAATAGAAAATGCTAAACAACTATATCCCCTCAAATCTGCCAAGGCGCATTGGTAATCAATTGACACAATGAAACAATCATAGTACAATAGGGGATTTAGGTAAGGAACAATAAAAATTTAGTAATGATGTTTCCTTCACTTTAACAAAATTCCCACTTTATAATCAATTAACTTCAGTCATTTACGACACAATCTGAGGAGACCATAAAAATTGTTTTACACTTCACACCACAAAATAAACCATAAGCAAAGGTTCTACACTTTTTTGAAGAAAGAGAAAGACCACATTATACTTGGATTGACAATACATACAAAGCACATAGATAGTTCGTGACTATTGAATGAATTTTGTTTGTTCAGTATATTAAGAATTGGTTCTCGGGAGAATCCTCAATTTTTTATTTTTTTCATCTTTAGAACAAATTAGTCCATTTCTATCTATCTTTCAAGCATATTAAAACCATTCTCTCTGCAATAAAAACTATACAATACAGCAAATACAGTGTATCTAAAAACTTTGTAATATTATATTTAAATAGATTTCTTTATCAAAAGAATTTGTATTTACCATGTTCAATATTAAACTAAATTAGGCTAAGAAGTTAATTATACATATTTCAAACTTCTCTTTGCAACAAAGCCAAAAGAACATGTTCTAATAGCCCTATTTTGTGTATTGACATATGTTTCTCACATGGACTAAGAAAAGCTAATCACACATTTCAAACTACTCTCTCTACAAAAAAAAAATGTGCTCATGTTTCTCATGTATAACACCTCAAAACATATCAAATGTACATCAACATATGCTTCTTAGATGGAGTACTAATCTAAAGCATTGTGCAAAATTAAAACATCAAAGAAACAAAACATTAAAATAAAGAATGCAATTTATTTGTGTAGAATTTAAATTATCTTTTAAATCTAAATTATTACTTCTTCTTTCAATTAATAAAAATAAAGACTACAATTTTTTTGTGTGTAAAATTAATATTATTGGAACTCTAAATTGTTACTTGTTCAACAACTCAAAAAACATGCCAGTGTAATAAATTATTTCTTAGAGCTAGTTACCCTTCATAAAAGTTATATAGAAACCACTAGACATGCAACAATAAAGATTCAAAGCAACTCACCTTTTGGAAGTTATACGGAAAACTATATACTTTTAGGTTATTTATGTTAGAAACAAAAAATTAATTTTGCCCCAAGAAAAACAAAAGGCATTTTGTTTTTTGAAATGCTTTTATTAATTTTTAGGTAGTTCGCTTTTAGATTCCTACTTTTAGGAAAAACTAATAAAGAAAATAAATCAAAAGCTTTGTATTGCAAAAAAGCATTTGCTTTTTTAGCTCTATTTTTATGAGTTGAATGTTTTATTGTTAGATGAAGCCATCTATTTATTAGAGGAAATTGTAGGTGTTTTGATATATCAAACACATTCAGAGATATTGTATTGAGCCAAAGCTCTGGAACTAGAAGAAGAAATATATTCACAAATGTGTTTATCTATGTTTGCAATAATATTTTTTATTTGCAATTATTTATTTTATTTCTGTTAATTGTTACTTTATGTGCCTAATTTCTAAAAATTGGTATTAGAGCATGGGTTTTTTTTAGCAGGTTTCTAATTGACAACAGGTAATGGCTTATATATCTGATCTGCGGACACCACAATTTATAGGAAAAAATTACGATTATTTTCCATTAACCATGAATGCACTATTTAGATCCCAGGATGTGTGGGAAGTTGTAGAGAATGGGTACATAGAGCCTGTAAATGTAGCAACATATAACACACTCTCACAGGTAGAAAAAGACACTTTGATGGAATTAAGAAAGAAAGATAGAAAATATTTTTTCTTCATTGATTAATTCATGCATGAAAGCATCTTACCCAGAGTGGTAACATCCAGTAAAGCACAAATTTTGTGGGAAACTCTCCATGTTGCGTATCAAGGTAAAGAGAACGTAAAAAATGCCAAACTTCAGTTACTTCATAGAGATTTTGAAAATAGGTCAATGAAAGATTCAGATTTTGTAGAATCATTCTTTACTTTTGTAGTTGGTTTAGTCAATCAAATCAAATCTCATGGTGAAACTATTGAGGACAAATGGATTATTGAAAAATTGCTTAGAATTTTGCCTATAAAATTTGATCTTTTTGGTAGTTGTTATTGTAGGGAAATTTCTTCTCTATTAATTTTTCAATGTTTCTCTCTATCTAGGTTCATAAAATATTGGTAATGAATTGTGTGACCTATTGCTAATAGGGAATTTGTATCCTCATGAGGCTACTAGTGTCCATCTTAAAGGATTTGTCTCTAAGAACATGATCAGATAGCTTCACAATAGAAATGCATTACCTACTAGGACTAATGGTAGAGAAAGATAGAGTAGTTTGTTGTTTAAAGGGTTAGAGTTCACATTAGAGGTTAGACAATGTGGATCTCATTTATCACCAAGACATGGTTTAAACATGATAATAGGATGACTTAAATTTCAGCTTCATTCAAGCACATCACCTTATGGGTACATTTTTACCAACAAATCATAAATTAAAAAGTTGTCAAGTTTCAGAATTAACTCTTAGTATTGAACCATAAAACCCAAATGATAAATGGGGTTGGGTATCGAGTTCATTTTTTAGCCTAACTCTTAAAGGTGACTTCTAAGTTAGTTGGTGATCTTCACCACTCTACAAGTATGTCAGTCCAAGAGAACACATTCCCCTTACTACACACATGATTACTTATTCAGGAAGGGAGCCACATACTCTAGATAATATTTGACCATATGTCGTTCCTAATTTTTGAGTTCACGATGACTTCATTAAGCATACAAGCTATGACGATATATTCAAACTTTTGATCTTATTTATTTAATCTAGAAGGTGTTATCAAGTGTAAAAATTTAATATCATTCTAAGGTTTTGGTTTCTTCAGTGTTACTAAAGATCATGTGAGAAGGGTAGGTATGCACCAGTTTTAACTAAGATTGACTGTTATAATGAGGTTTCTTTGCTATATTTGTTAGTTAAATAACACAACACAATGGAGGTTTCATCATAAATTTTACAACGAGAATGCACTATAAAATATTAAATTTTATATCATTTAACATGCATATCCAAATTTTAAAATACCAAATTTGATGATCATGATAACACCCATGTGTAGATGAGCATTTCCCTTAAACCCTAGAATCTAAAATATTACAAAACTTCAATTATAAACCTTTTTATACTTCACAAAATGTTGAAATATCCTATAAAATTTCATTTAACATGTATATTCAACCCCCTTTTACCATTATGCAAATTTTGAACCAAAAAGCACCTATAGTTAAATGCACAATTCTCCAAAACACCCCTAAAACTAACATCTCATTCATATTGCCAATTTTAATAATGAGTCTTCACCGTAGCATAGCAATACATATAAATTTATTTCCATCAAAATACATAAATTCCAATAATATACAATGAAACACAACCACGTCGTTTCACCATCTTACTTGTATCCTACAAAACCATGTGAGCATAAAATCAACGATAAATCGTAGGCATGGCATCCATGTAGATCTAGCATAATTAATGTTTTTAGTTTCAGATTTACATTTTTGTAATAATATACATATGACAAGAGAGGGTTAGGGCATATATTTATTTCATTTCATTTTGTTCCTTAACTAAGAGAGGAGAGAGAAAGAGATAAGGAAGAGAGAGAAACATTATTTTGCCAAAGTCAAATTTCACACAAGTCATAAGATAGAGTTTCAACCAATTATTTACAAGTGTTAATAAGTATTCCATAATAGTTTACTAACTTGTCAAGGGTCCTATAACTTTCTTTTACATTTTCCTACTAGTTACAAAAAACACTCAATTTTGGCTCGTAGGCTACGAAAGAGTGATAAAAAAAAATTCTTCCAATACGTAAATTTACATTGGGAGAATTCCTATGTGTCCACCTATATACCAAGAATCCATAGGGATTGACAGATTCCAAGACTTGTGAACGGTGTACAATTGGTGAATGGGTTTCTAGAGCCACCGGTCGTAATTGGTCAAGTTTGACCTAGTCAAACAATGACTAGAGGCCTACAAAACCCCTTTGTCAAACTAACTAGGCATGGAATTTTCCCAAACCAAATTTTCAAGGAATATGTATAGTAAAAATTCTAGAGGTTTAAGGCGGATAAGCATTTCATTGTTTAGGGCCCAAACGTTGAGCCGATACAAAACCCAACTTTTCAATTTTAACAACTTCCTAAGAGTGTAAAATGAGGTAACATGGCTCCTATAGGAGCGACGAAAATAACGTAAACAGTAAAATGAGGTCGAGATAATGCTTGACGTGACTCTGTACATAACAGGGAACACATACAATGGTTTACATCTCTTTTACAAGGCTCAAAGTGTTGTGTTGCAAGTCTCTGGAAATTGCATTTTTTCTAACTTGTGAAGTGGAAAGAAAGGTTATTTTAGTTTATGACTCATTTGGCGCTCTCCAATACCAACAGACATGAGCACCAAATTTTTAATACCCTGGGTCTAGAAATGCATAAGGTTGAGGTCACAACCACATATGACAATCAAATTACAAGTCGGTAATATAAATCATTAGGATGAGTTTTATTATTTCGTGCTAATAGTCTAGTTACGAAGTTTTCCAAATTGTGTCTAGAGGAGGGGTTTATTTTTATGCTTGGCTACCAAGTGTTATTTGGGTTACATAAGTGTTAGATGACATTTTATTGTTTGGAAAAACAAGTTTATATTAATTAATTGAATGTGAGATACTCAAAGATTTTAAATTTATTTCATTACAAAAGACAAACTAAAGTACAAGAATTATAAAGGACAAGGTGAGATGAACCATGCTTGGGAGATATTTTCTTCCGGAGTGTATAACAGATGGTTTCACTTTCACTCCGTAAGACTTCGTCTCTCTACCATACATTTCATCAAAATAGTTTGCATGCTTCTGGAACACTTCCCCCAATTTCCTTTGCTTGAAATTCTCAAGAGCCGCTTCAATAAAACCATTTGTTTTGATGGGTCGATACCAATTCCAACGTATTTTCCATGGTTAAGACCAACACTTGCATCAACAACCCATCTTATGGAGCATATTTAATAACTCAACGTATTTACCAAATCCAACTAACAAGACCAAATTAAACACCCATACAAGGATCATAATATACGAGGTCCATTGTCCAAGTTTTTTTCAGGACTTTGTCAAATAGTTTAATTCCTATAGGTTATATCCACATATTTCAAGAAACACTAAAAAAATATATAATGAAAACATCACCAACTTTTAAACTCAATCTCAATGCACTAAGAACGCGACCAGAAGGGGGAAAAGGAGTTGCAACAATTATGGAGTCATGCTTTAAACCTGTCAATTGCATTGGAAGAAAGTTCCAACACTTTTTCAACAAGACCATTGTGCATATATCCCATAACCGTTTCAAGCTTGAGGCAAACATCAAACAATCCATGTGAGCTTGGGTTTGCTTCCCCTTCTTTCATGCTGCAACAAAAATCAAGCTATATCAATGTCGTCAAACACCAAAATCAACCTCAAAACAAGGAAGAATGGCCAACAATAAACACATTAACCACACATTATCCAATGCTCACAACTCCATTTAAAACAGTGAGATTACTACCTTGTGTAGGTCCCACATTCAACATACACATCTACTAGAGCTTTTATAACTACAACATCTGACAAAATTCCCTTATCTTTTATGCTTTTATGGATTTCCAATCCCTATTCTAAATCCACCATTTTGGCATAGGGTGGAGGATGTTGGCAAAGGTTGTGAATCCTTGCTTTGCATTTTCTTGGAATCTTCCTAGGCCTTTTCAAAAAACCCATTTCTTACATATCTTGCAGCCATTGCATTCCACAAGGCCAAATTTATTTTACGCATTTAGTTGAATAGTTCATATGCCAAGTGCATGCTTCCACACTTGCATACACATCTACTGGAGCATTTGCAACTACAAAATATGATAAGTCCTCTATCTTTTATGCTTAGATGAATGTCCATAACCTATTGTAGAGATCATGCTTTGACACAAGCTGGGAGTAAGCGAGAAAATATAAACCAATCAGTTTGGAGACCTGCTTGTTGCAAAGGTGAAACAATGTGACTGTCTTGTGAAGAAACTAATGTCTTCTATACACTACTCTCAAAGCTCCATGAGAAGCTATCTTGTTCTTTCAAACTAAATTTCACCCCTTGACACCGGGGACTCAAACATGGGTTGAATTCCCATCCTCCCAACTCTGGATCCACTTCAACTATTTAATTACTGATAAATTTTCAATGTTGACTCATTCATCTTGTTGAATGTTTTTAGATTCACAATTAAAGTGCGTGTATTATGGTCCAATGAGAATGGTGGGTTTGACTGGGCATTGATGAAGCCCTTGTGTTGTGTCAGCCCTCCTGCCACACATCTACCCCTTCCATGCACCTCCATCATTCCCACACTCCTCCTTTTACCAACCACTTTTATTTTTCACAAAATTCTGCCACGCATTTCCCTCCTTTTTAAAATAAACTAATTTTTTTATTATCTAGGCACTACAATGAACGTTGTGGGGGACATTGCAGCAATGTATGTGCCATGCTATGATCTGACATAACGTATATTCAAATCACCAGAACATCTGGTGAGGTAGTTTTGGTGGAGAACAAGATACAATAAGGCTGCAATACACAATCGTGCATAGATTTTGATTTAATTTGCATCATCCCTTTGATAAATTTTGTGGAAGAATCTAACTAAGAGTTTAAAAACTTAACTCTGCATTCATGAGTGAACGCGATCAATATATAGAAATTTAAATGACTAGGTCCACTTGTTGTGAGTGTTGTATATTTTTATGAGATAGAACCATTTAAACATGTAAACTTTTCACACACGAGTGAACAATCAATACAAAATATTTTATCTGTGTCAAATACACTTTTTTGTGATCGACCGTGTCCCTTAAATTTTCCCATTCTCAGTGTTGGCATTTGCTCCACGTACATTTCATTTTTATGGTGTCATGGGCTTCCATTGTATCAGATCACAGGAAGACAAATAAATGAAATCCAGAAAGTGGAATTGAAGAGTAATAAAATGAAGTCTCTTGGAAATTATATGATGGTTGGTTACCATTCGAGAAGGGTAAAAAGAAAAGGAAACAACAAATAAGGAGCATTAGAAATCAATCAAGGAAATCTAAAGATAATAAACAAGGGAATAAATTGTTTACAAAATTATGATATAGAAGGCTATGCACATGACCTTGGAGTTGGGTGCAACTTAATAGATTATTACTCTTCTCAAAATCCTCTCTTAAAGAATAGAAACTACAAACATAAGTATGAACAGGAAGTGTTATATTTGGGTGCACTGCATTTTGAATTTGATAATGTTTTCTAAGAGAAAGGTTGGTTATTGATTGAGAAACGCTACATAAATGACACTTCGAAATACGTGGAGCATGAGTGAGATTGTTACAAGAGAGATTTTGAGCATGCAAAAAAGGATCCGATCACACTCGAAAGAGAGTTGGAACATGTGGCCTAGGGCAAAGCTCAGGGTAGAAAAATGTTCCACGAGTTGATGGAGCCTACTCATTATGTCCATGTATAATCAAGCTTCTTCGGGGTTCCTCTAGAAGATCATGCTTCATGTGGCATTTGTGTGAGATTTGTAAATTAATCTCTCTGTTGTTACAAAATCATTCACCATATTATACCTTCATATTTGGCTGTCGAAGTCGAGAAGAACTCTGATCTTTATTTTGACAACAACATTTAATCCTCGTTGTCGACATTCTCATTTGTACAAACGTCATTTTTATTTAAAAATATATCATGGTATTCTATATTTTGGCATTGTCTCAAATTGTGGGCCCTAAACTATAATATGCTCACATCAACATCTCATAATAAAAATATTGTCTTAATGGTCTAGGATTAATGCAAAAGTGAATTGTTAAATATTAGTATGTGTCACGTAGTTTCTTTATTCCTGTTGAAGAAATTATATCGATAAACTATGTTTCATTATATATATATATAATTGAAAATTACATCATGGGGTTAAGCATGATAAAAAAAATTGTACATTATTCATAGATAAGATTTGTTCATAAAAATTTATTTTATTTCATTATTTCATCAATTTGTAATATTAAATTGGATTGCAAAAATAATTCTTACTAAACAATTATTCGTACTATTAATTTGTTTATGTATTTTTCAAAGATGATTCCTTAATTTTGCTCATCCAAATCAACAAAAGATGGACCAAGAGAATACAAAATAATTTCCTTAATTTTACAATAGTATATATTTATTTCATTTATGCCTACTACAATTAGGTCCAAGTGTTTAGTGCATTTCAATTCCTTTTTCATATGGGGGATTTCATTAAAAACAAACATTAATTTTCTTCTTTGTTCCATTAAATTATTCATATTATATGAATGCATGTCTTTTTATAAGGAATAATGAAATGAACGCAGATAAATATTCAATCTTAACATATATATTTCTTTATATATATATTTATGTCGAAAGGCGTGTGTACAGGTGGATAGCACGCGGGCTCTAAAAACATATTATACTCACCACAATCCATATTTTAGATGAATTCATGACCCTACAAGTATTCCAATATGTTTACTGGGATTCTTTCCATCTGTTTATGGCATGACTTGTACGATATCCTTACATCAAATGAGATCGTGTGACTGTACATGATTGTATACAATGACATACCATATGTTTCGTCCATCTTTTTGCTTCGAGTTTGTTCACTGTGTTCATAACAATGTATCTTTGGGAGCCTTTAAGACCATCAAGAAAGGAGTAATGGTGGCTTGTTTAGCTGGACATGATGGACCCTCGCACAAACCAACCGATAAAATTATGGCTTGGTTTTCTAATGTCATTAGAGGCAGTATAGAAAAGGATTGTGTCATTGAATTTAAGATAAGCATCACAATTATTGTTGTTAAGGTGTCATATTTTTTCCTTTGCGATGGAAATACACCAAAAAAAGGAATTTTGTTTGTCGTAGGGTGAACAACAATTAGTCTTAATTGTTTTATTAATGTTCTGTTAGGGAAAATACATTTCACTTTCTTTGTGGTTTGCTATCGCATGTGCCTTGCCTCTGTGAGCTCTGCTGAAAAACATATTTATTGTTGTCTGCCTAAAAAAGATAACATTAAAAAGTTTTGATAAAATAATAATATATCCCCATTTTGAATTTTTCCTTTGGCATTCACATTGCACATTTCACGTGCGATTACTAGTCCAATAATGTGAAAGGGGTCATGTTTAATCTTTCTTTTTTATAATTTATGAAACAATTCACATTTAATAAAATATTATTCTTAAACTTTGAGTCTTCATAGGAAGCTGCTTAGAGAATTTTCTTAGTATATTAAAATGGAATTGCCTCCGAGAGATTAGAAAAGGACGGAGAAGAAAAAACAAAAACAATTTATTTTTAAAAAACTATATAGGGGTTGAATTGACCCACCCCTATGGTGGGCAATGGTCAATTTTTCTGCATATGATAGGGGTTGAATTACAAACCCCAATACTTATAGTCTAAACATGATCTTGTATTGTCAACACGGAATACATGACTTGTATTTGATTTTCATTTTGAGTTATGCAGACTTTAGATATGGACATTACATATACTTATGTTGATTAGCATGATGTTTTGTGAGTAGATGCATTTGGATTATGATTGGAATTTGCTTTTAGTATGATCTACGCTGATTCGTGGATAGACTATTGGATACTGATATTTTTTTATGATATGGGTATATTGCATGTGTTCTAACATTAGATTTCTTCGCCATGATAAGTAGAATGTAGTTGTTGAATTTACATTACTATAATTTTGGATAATGATGAAATGCATAATTAAGTTGTGATTTAGACCTCGAAATAATGGATGATTGAATTACGTATAGATGTTAATAAATTTCATGCATATGGTTATTTTGGATGTTTTGACATGGCCGCAAGGCCGAAGGAGGTATTTTGTATTTTGCAGGAAACACAACATGATCACAACCTAAAGGGGGATTGGGAACCAAACACAACAGGATGTCGGGTGGTTACAACATTTGGTCGTCAAGGCAACTTGTGAATTGTATTGTGTTGTTTTGTTTTTTTTATGTTGTTAGGAAAAATTTCCATGAGGGGGAAATTTTCTAATGTGGCCAATGGGTTAAGAATTTTAATTACTTGTTTTAATTTATTTTAGTAGGTGATTTCATTTGTGAATGTCTCCTTTTTAAATTACTTTTGTTAAATATGTTTAGATTAATTTAACATCTTGTTTTAATTTTAAGTTTTGAGGGAAGTCTAGTGGGTGTAATTAATTTTGATGGTTGGCTCCTTGAGCCTTGTGTTTTCTTCTTGGATTGAATGCTTGTTTTGAGTGTTGACCACTCCAAGTTATTTGAATCTCGAATTTGAGATTGAGGGCAATTTTAGGGGGCTTGTGGGACAAGTTTAACTTGCCCCACACTTCCCAAAACCCCTTACCAACCCTATCTATGGGTTGGGAAGCCAAAAAAGGGGATTATTTATTATTTTGGGAAGAGAAATGTGACTTTGGAGTGCACTTCTCTTCCATTTGCATTTAATTGTGCCCTTAAGGCACATGGGTAGGGATGGAGTGTGGAAAAGAGATGTCATTCAACCCAACCACCCATTTATTGTGCTTTTGGAGTTGAGTTGACTAAGGGAGGTGGTCTTGAGGATGTGTGATGTGGCATCCTACATGGAGCCACATCATCCTCACCCTTCCCTTTTGTCTATTTATTGAAGTTTCCTCTCTTGTTTAGGGGGTTGGAGGTTTTTGTTTAAGAGCTTTTTCTTTTGGAGGAGAAAGAATTTTGGGAGTAAAGGAGCTTGGACTTGCATGCTTTGGATTGTTTTGGAGGAGCTTGGACAAAGCTTCTTGGGTTAGGCTTCTTCAATGGAGAGGTAGGGACCCTTCTCTTTTTTTTACTTTCTTATTGTTTGTTGTTATTATGCTTAAATTTGGTAGAAAATGTATGTTTGTTGTGTTGTGGGAAAAATGGGTAGAATGCTTAAGGTATGGTGTAGGAGAGGTCTATGGGAAAACTCATGAGGGAGGCATAAGAGTAGAATAGGTATTTGTGGAAGGAGTTTGGGAGGGATGCCCATCTTGGGTAAGAATGTTTGCATTCTTACCTTGTCCTTGAGGGAGCCATAAGAGAAGGGAGGTATAAGAGTTTGGGAGGTATAAGGGGTACTTGAGGGAGGCATAAGAGTCATAGGGGCTTGAGCTTTATTGTGGAGGGTTTGGATGGGCATCTCATTTCAATGGGGAGGCATAAGGAAAACTTTTCCCATAGTTTCCTTCTCTTGTTGGCTGGGATAAAAGCCTTGTTGTGAGAAGATTTGTGTTGTTTGTGTTTCTTTTTTTTAGAAAAAAAGTGTTTTTCTTGAATATTGTGAAAGAAATATGTATTTTGGAAGCAAGTGTTGTTGCCTTGAGTTGGATATTGCCTTGAGTTGGAGACCACCCTTTCATTGTGTTGTGTTTGGGGCTTGGGGGTCAATGGAGGAAATTGTTTCTCTTCTCTATTGAGTACTTGGTTAGGAGGAGAGTGTTGCCTCTCCCCCTATCTTGGTTGTGATTTGAGCTACTTGGAACTTAGAGCTTGGATGAAGAATACCTTGGAGCTTGTGAAGACTATTTCCATTTCCTTGATATATAATTTTGTTGTAAATTTTATGTGAAAAGAAGTTGTATTATCTTATTCCACAACTCAAAAGAAAGGGATATTGTAATCTATATTTGCACCAAAAAGTTACATGGTTGAATGCAAGTTTTACTTGAAATGTGTTTATATTATTTTAAGAATTGTAAGGAAATAAAGAAAAGAAATGTGCAAAAAAAAAAGGGGGGATCTTGTGATAATATTGTAAATGTACTATTGGAAATGTTGTTGTAAACACTCTCTTGTGAAATGTTGGAAACTTATATTAAGAAATATTACATTTCATTGTGTTAATTGAATGGCATGTATTGCAAAAGTTAGTTTCCTTCTTGTTGATAGAAAGGAACTTAAAACACAATTACTTTTAATTTGGTCAACAAAGTAGTCTAATCACTAAATTATAGCATGTAATTCTTATTTGGGACTTATTGTAAGTTATTACAACATTGTTAAGGGAAATGAAATTTACTTGCTTCTACCTTATATACAACAATTATCAAATTGTCAGAGAAGAAAGTGTTAAAGTAAAGTTTTTAACTTGTCAATATCACTACCTATATTTCATTATTATTTTGATAATAATAGTAATATTTTAAATATTATTAATAAGGAAAATATTTTAATATTAATGAGAATTATTATTATGAAAATATATTAATATTAATATACTATTAATATTATATTATTAAAAAAATATACTGTTGCCACACAATATGTAGATATATCATAAAAAGTAATTTACATACACATATATAAAATATAAATACTATATATATATAGTATGTGGTTAAGTATATATTAAAAATATATATATAAAGTAAAAGATATAAAACAAAAAAGCAAAAGCCTTAAAAAAAAGGATCAGACCGGATTACATTGCTGGCCGCGGCCCTTGGTCTGGCAGCTTTTAATGGTTGGGGTTTTTAATGGGGGGGGGGGGGAGGGGCGCCGTACCCTACCCCCAACCCGTATACTTATTTGGGGTGGGGGTAGGGTCGGTAATGCCACGGCCTGCATAGGTGATAGTCTTTTTTTTAATTGTTGGGGGGAGGGGTGCCTACCCCACCCCACCCACATAAAACTATCACTACGCATGGGGGTACATTAACGTTTTTGATCTGTTTTCAAGTAAAACGCATTAAAAAAATGGATCTCCATGAAATTTATGTTGATGCGTTTTCAAATGGGCAAAGAAATCCAACCTCAAATTCGGCCAGACACTTCTCACCTTTCTTCTTCGTCATCCACACATATATACACATCTCTTACCTATTTGTGCACACACACACACACATACACACACATACAAATATATATATATCTATGGCGCATGGTGTTTCGAGTATTTTCTATCAAAAGTTGAAATAAAAATAAAGAATGTAAGATCCATAACAATACCACACATTGAAAACCCTACAAGAAAAAAATAATGAGATTCCCAATAAAGTCTTGAAGCCTTAAATTTGACTCAAGCAAAGCTTCCCCTATGGCATATAATGTCCTCCATGGTTTGATCTCCCTTCATCCCTTAACCTCATTGAAGTTCCTCCAAAAGAAAAAAAAAAAAACAAAGCAAAAAGAAATGAGAGATTAGGGTTAGAAAAATAACATAGACAATCTATAAGGATTTCTAGGGTTTCTTTGTCAAACTAGATCTAAGGGCTAGGAAGTATTAGATCCAATGGTGGAGGATGTACCCTACATCACTTAAGTGATGGGGTCTTTAAGGTGGGAATGAAAAATAGGGTGTAATAAAAGGGGATTAAGTTGTAACCTGTTAAATGGTATCCATATTAAGGAGGAGGGCCGGATTTTAAAGGTGTTTTTACATAAACTTGGGGACCCTTTATGAAGGTATGACTGAATTATTTGAGATATGTATGACTTTAAGCTAAAGATTTTGGGTCTTGCCTAAATAAATTTTAAAATTAAAATTGAGGGTCTTTAAATAAATTAATTTAGTTGGGATTAATGGAGTCGTGTTTTGAACATCTAATGAAGTTTTCCTAAATAAAACCTTAGAACCCTTAAAAAAATATTTCATAATTTTTCTCACTAAACCTAGGTTGTTCTTGGACCTCGTGCGATTGTTTTAGCTGGCATTACACTTGGTATCAGAGCCATGGGTTCAAAGCTTGGACCCTTGGGCACACTTAGAAAACATGAAACATGAACATTTAACCTAGTACAAGTTGATTCTTTTAAATCTATAAAACCACAATGTTGATAATTATATGAAACAACAAACTTAGAAAACTGGCACAAGACCTAGAAAAATGAACTAACTCTCACCTTGATCTATGCAGGAGGCGCGGATTAGGCGAGGGGTCTCTTCATATAGACCTAGATATACCACCGCCAGAGCAGGCTGTAGCAGCCATTCTTCCTCAGATCTTACAGACACTCCAGGATGTTAATGCCGCTATATGTGGAGAGCCCTTGGGAGGGTGATTTTCCAGACATAGTTTGGAGCCATCAGTAGATGCCCAGGTATCCCCTCGACACAGCGAGGAGCATAGGGCAGAAAACTTCCATGCAGAGTCGGCTAGGGCAGAGTCACCATAGAGAGGACATGGGGACAGGATCTCAGGACATAGGGACAGGTCTTAGAGCCCTAGACAGAGGGAGGAGCATACAGATAGACCTAGGATTCATCATACGTCAGCTGCAGACCATATCAGGGAGATCCTGAAGCTACGACCATCTCACTATTCAGGTGATACAGGTGGTTTTCAGGCAGAGGCCTGGTTGGTGGGCTTGAGCGGGTGCTTCAAGCTCTGTCCTTGTACTAGCAACACGAAAGCTTGTGTTGCGATCCATCTTCTGAGGGATGGAGCAGGAGTCTGGTGGAGGACCGAGGAGCAGAAGCTCCATGTTGACTCGGAGACGGTTACCTGGGAGCTATTTGAGGAGCGTTTCAGGAGCAGGTATTTACCCAGGAGATTTATACAGCAGCGGATAGACGAGTTTCATGACCTCCGTCAGGCATCGATGACAGTAGCTGAGTATGAGAGTCAATTTCTGGACCTACTCCAGTATGTCGACTATATGCAGGATGAGCAGGTACGGATTCACAGGTTCATCTGGGGCCTGAATTTGGATTTTGGTGGCGCGGTGCACATTCACTGCCCATAGACATTAGCAGAGGCCATGGAGAAGGCCTATATTGCAGAGGAGACACAGGGGAAGACGCAACAGGCTAGAGACAGAGTTCGGAACCGTATCCAACAGATGCAGGATGGTAGGTCGAAGGGGTCAGTTCCTCCTCCACGGGGTGGACAGAGTTCAGGGCAAGCTTCATTCAGGCCACCACAGCAGCAACAGCAGCAGCAGACCCGCCCACCTTACCGACCTCCTCAGAGATTTGATGCGCAGAGAGGACGTAGTATGGGTCCTCCTCCTAGGGGTCCCATCAGGACACAGGGTGCGCTGAGAGCTCAGTCAGTAGGAGCTCGTCAGCAGAGACCTCAGCAGTCCATAGCTGGATCATCAGGATCTGTAGCTCAGACATCTAGAGTACCAGCTAGAGCTGCTTCCCACTGGAGGGGACCAGGTAGCTGTTATGGTTGTGGTGTTGTTGGACATCATTGGAGAGATTGCCCACAGAACCCTAACAAGGGTAAGACACAGATCTCAGAGCCTACTATTGGAGATATGGCACGGAGCCATCGGATCTACGCAACGATTGAGAACTACCAGGCTGAGCACCAGAGTACTGTGATTGAGACGATAGGTAGTATTGGTGGTATTTCCACCTCTATATTATTTGATTCTGGTTCTTCTGATTCATTTATTACACCATCCTTAGTAGAGCGTTGCAGGTTGGTGGCAATTAGGCAGGGCCGTAGTTGGGATGTTGAGATGGCTTCTGGAGCCAAAATTTCTGTAGACTCCTTAGTTAAGGAGTGTGTAGTGGATTTGGGACCCTTCACCACTACATCGGATCTTCGAATCCTTCCATTAGGAACTTATGGCATCATTTTGGGTATGGACTGGTTGTCTGCTCACAGAGCTAGAGTGGACTGTTACCATAAGACTATTACTTGCATAGATGATCTTGGAATGGAGTTAGTGATATCAGGGGTTAAGAGACCCGTTTCTATTCGCACCATCTCCGCTATGCAGCTTAAACGGTGTGTGCGACGGGGTTGTCAGTTGTATGCTATTACGGTTAGTGACAGGTTGGAGAATGAGTCTAATGGACCATCCCTTGATGACCATCCCATCTTGAGGGAGTTTTCTGATGTGTTTCCAGGAGAGCTACCGGGGTTACCTCCCCCACGTGAGATAGATTTCCATATAGATCTAGTTCCGGGAGCAGAGCCTATCTCACGAGCACCCTATCGGATGACTACTCCTGAGCTATGTGAGCTCAAATTACAGCTCAAGGGCCTTCTAGAGAAGGGCCTAATCCGCCCTAGTGTATCCCCTTGGGGTGCACCAGTGATCTTCGTGAAGAAGAAGGATGGATCTCTTCGGTTGTGTATTGACTACCGTCAGCTGAATAAAGTAACGATCAAGAATCGTTACCCCCTTCCACGCATTGATGATTTATTTGATCAGATGAAGGGAGCTACCATTTTCTCCAAGATAGATCTTAAGTCAGGGTACCATCAGCTCAGGATTACAGAGATGGATATTCATAAGACCGCGTTCCGTACGAGATATGGCCACTACGAGTTCACAGTGGTACCTTTCGGTTTGACGAATGCCCCCGCAGTGTTTATGAGTTTGATGAATGGGGTATTCAGGACCTTCCTTGATCGCTTCATGCTCATATTCCTTGATGACATTCTATGGTTTACTCATGCATGCATGAGGAACACGAGGAGCATCTTCGCCAGGTTCTTCAGTGTCTCCATGAGCAGCACCTTTACGGGAATTTGGAGAAGTGTGCATTCTTTCAGACTGAGGTGCAGTATTTGGGCCACATCATTTCTGGGGAAGGTATCGCAGTCTGATCCTTCCAAGATTCAAGCCATCATGGATTGGCCAGCACCCACTAGTGTGACCGAGGTGCGTAGCTTCATGGGTCTAGCAGGGTATTACAGGAGGTTTGTTCAGGACTTTTCTCGGATTACGCACCCCATCACTTCCCTTCAGCGAAAAGGGAAAAAGTTTATATGGTTAGATAGATGTGAATAGGCCTTCAGTACACTGAAGAAATGCCTCATGACAGCACCTATTCTTGCAGTGCCAGATCCTCAGGGTGAGTTCTACGTTTGCACAGATGCTTCTTTGGCAGGCCTTGGAGGAGTACTGATGCAAGGGGGCAGAGTTGTGGCTTTTGAGTCTCGCAAACTCAAGGATTATGAGCTTAATTATCTGACTCATGATCTTGAGCTTACAGCAGTTGTGCACGCCTTGGTCTGATGGAGGCATTTTCTTCTTGGTCAGAGATTCACACTCAGGACTGATCACTTGAGTCTTCGCCACCTCTTCACGCAACCCAATCTAAATGCTCGTCAGCGGCGTTGGATGGAGCTACTCTGTGAGTATGACATGGAGATAGAGCATGTGAAGGGAAAAGAGAATGTGGTGGCAGATGCCTTGAGTAGACGGAGACATGTGGTTATGACCACCTCAGTGGGCACAGATTTACGGGGCAAAATCTTACAGCAGCTTCCTCAGGATAGTTTCTACCTTGCAGCCAGAGCAGAGATTGAGTCTCAGAGACCCCTTGAGGGGAGATTTGATGGATTTTCATTAGAGGAAGATGGTCTTCTCAGACACAGAGGTCGGATATATGTTCCTAGAGATGGAGGCTTGAGACAGGAAATTTTGACAGAGGCCCATCGTGCACCTTATTCAGCCCATCCCGGGGTGAAGAAGATGCACGCCACCCTGAGACAGTTGTATTTTTGGAGAGGACTTCAGAGAGACGTGGCTTTGTTTGTGTCACGCTGTTTAGAGTGTCAGAGGGTGAAGGTTGAACATCAACATCCAGCTGGCCTTCTCTATCCTCACGCCATACCAGAGTGGAAGTGGGACACCATTTCTATGGATTTCATTGTTGGGTTACCGACGTCGAGATACCACCACGACGCCATCATGGTCACGGTGGATAAATTGACGAAAGTAGCTCATTTTTCCCCAGTGAAGACCACCTATACAGCTAGTGCTGTGGCACGAGTATATCTTGATGAGATTGTCAGATTACATGGGATTCCACGGAAAATCATTTGCGACCGCGATCCTCTGTACACTTCCCATTTCTGGACCACTATGCAACATGATCTTGGGATGAAGATCAATTTCAGTACAGCATATCACCCAGAGACAGATGGACAGACTGAGCGGGTGAATCAGATCCTGGAGGACATGCTTAGGATGTATGTTATGGATCACCAGTCGAGATGGGAGGAGTATCTGTATTTGGTGGAGTTTGCCTATAATAATAGTTTCCAGAGTTCTATAGGCATGGCTCCTTTTCAGGAACTTTATGGCAGAGAGTGCAGGACACCTCTTAGTTGGGACAGGGTTGAGGACAGGGTTTCCCTTGGGCCAGCATTATTACAGGACATGGAGCAACAGGTTACCTTGATCAGACAGAGATTGCAGGAGGCACAGGATAGACAGAAGAAGTATGCAGACCAGCATAGGACAGATCACAGTTTTGAGGTGGGTACGAAGGTGTTTCTTCATGTTAGACCGCATAAGAGCCCTATCCGTTACGGAAAAGGTTCTAAGCTTGCTCCTAGGTTTGTGGGTCCCTTCGAGATCTTGGAGTGCCTCGGTCCCTTGGCCTATCGTCTAGCATTGCCACCTAGCTTGTCTCGCGTCCATGATGTGTTTCATGTGTCTGTTCTTAGGAAATATGTAGCAGATCCTTCTCATGTATTAGATTGGACCTCATTGCAGGTGCAGGATCAGGGGCAGGTGATGGTGGAGCCCGTACGTATCTTAGAGTGTAGGACCCTGGGACTTCGAGGCAGATATATTGATCAGGTACGTGTTCAGTGGGATAGGTACGATGAGACTGCTGCTACTTGGGAGGATGCTACATCATTGCGAGCTCAGTTTCCACACTTATTTCAGTGACTTCCAGGAGGAAGTCTAGTCTAAGGGGAGGGGGATGTAGTGCCCACTTCCCTATGACACTTATTTGATTTTCATTTTGAGTTATGCAGACTTTTGATATGGACATTACATATACTTATGTTGATTAGCGTGATGTTTTGTGAGTAGATGCATTTGGATTATGATTGGATTTTGCTTTCAGTATGATTTACGTTGACTCATGGATAGACTATTGGATACTGATATTTTTTTATGATATGGATATATTGCATGTGTTCTAACATTGGATTTCTTCGCCATGATAAGTAGAATGTAGTTGTTGAATTTACATTACTATAATTTTGGATAATGATGAAATGCATAATTAAGTTGTGATTTAGACCTCGAAATAATGGATGATTGAATTACGTATAGATGTTAATAAATTTCATGCATATGGTTATTTTGGATGTTTTGACATGGCCGCAAGGCCGAAGGAGGTATTTTGTATTTTGCAGGAAACACAACATGATCACAACCTAAAGGGGGATTGGGAACCAAACACAACAGGATGTCGGGTGGTTACAACATTTGGTCGTCAAGGCAACTTGTGAATTGTATTGTGTTGTTATTGTTTTTTTTATGTTGTTAGGAAAAATTCCCATGAGGGGGGGGGGGGGATTTTCTAATGTGGCCAATGGGTTAAGAATTTTAATTACTTGTTTCAATTTATTTTAGTAGGTGATTTCATTTGTGATGTCTCCTTTTTAAATTACTTTTGTTAAATATGTTTAGATTAATTTAACATCTTGTTTTAATTTTAAGTTTTGAGGGAAGCCTAGTGGGTGTAATTAATTTTGATGGTTGGCTCCTTGAGCCTTGTGTTTTCTTCTTGGATTGAATGCTTGTTTTGAGTGTTGACCACTCCAAGTTCTTTGAATCTCGAATTTGAGATTGAGGACAATTTTTGGGGGCTTGTGGGACAAGTTAAACTTGTCCCACACTTCCCAAAACCCCTTACCAACCCTATCTATGGGTTGGGAAGCCAAAAAGCGGATTATTTATTATTTTGGGAAGAAAAATGTGACTTTGGAGTGCACTTCTCTTCCATTTGCATTTAATTGTGCCCTTAAGGCACATGGGTAGGGATGGAGTGTGGAAAAGAGATGTCTTTCAACCCAACCACCCATTTATTGTGCTTTTGGAGTTGAGTTGACTAAGGGAGGTGGTCTTGAGGATGTGTGATGTGGCATCCTACATGGAGCCACATCATCCTCACCCTTCCCTTTTTTCTATTTATGGAAGTTTCCTCTCTTGTTTGGGGGGTTGGAGGTTTTTTGTTTAAGAGATTTTTCTTTTGGAGAAGAAAGAATTTTTTTGGGAGTAAAGGAGCTTGGACTTGCATGCTTTGGATTGTTTTGGGGGAGCTTGGACAAAGCTTCTTGGGTTAGGCTTCTTCAATGGAGAGGTAGGGACCCTTCTCTTTTTGCTTTCTTATTGTTTGTTGTTATTATGCTTAAATTGGTAGAAAATGTATGTTTGTTGTGTTGTGGGAAAAATGGGTAGAATGCTTAAGGTATGGTGTAGGAGAGGTCTATGGGAAAACTCATGAGGGAGGCATAAGAGTAGAATAGGTATTTGTGGAGGGAGTTTGGGAGGGATGCCCATCTTGGGTAAGAATGCTTGCATTCTTACCTTGTCCTTGAGAGAGCCATAAGAGAAGGGAGGTATAAGAGTTTGGGAGGTATAAGGGGTACTTGAGGGAGGCATAAGAGTCATAGGGGCTTGAGCTTTATTGTGGAGGGTTTGGATGGGCATCTCATTTCAATGGGGAGGCATAAGGAAAAATTTTCCCATAGTTTCCTTCTCTTGTTGGCTAGGATAAAAGCCTTGTTGTGAGAGGATTTGTGTTTTTTGTGTATCTTTTTTGTTTTTAGCTTGAATATTGTGAAAGAAATATGTATTGTGGAAGCAAGTGTTGTTGCCCTGAGTTGGAGACCACCCTTTCATTGTGTTGTGTTTGGGGCTCGGAGGTCAATGGAGGAGATTGCTTCTATCCTCCATTGAGTACTTGGTTGGGAGGAGAGTATTGCCTCTCCCCCTATCTTGGTTGTGATTTGAGCTACTTGGAACTTCGAGCTTGGATGAAGAATACATTGGAGCTTGTGAAGACTATTTCCATTTCATTGATATATAATTTTGTTATAAATTTTATGTTAAAATAAGTTGTATTACCTTATTCTACAACTCAAAAGAAAGGGAAATTGTAATCTATATTTGCACCAAAAAGTCACATGGTTGAATGCAAGTTTTACTTGGAATGTGTTTACTTTATTTTAAGAGTTGTAAGGAAATAAAGAAAAGAAATGTGCAAAAAAAAAGGGTGGGGGCTCTTGTGATAATATTGTAAATGTACTATTGGAAATGTTGTTGTAAACACTCTCTTGTGAAATGTTGGAAACTTGTATTAAGAAATATTACATTTCATTATGTTAATTGAATGACATTTATTGCAAAAGTTAGTTTCCTTCTTGTTGATAGAAAGGAACTTCAAACACCATTATTTTTAATTGGTCAACATAGTAGTCTAATCACTAAATTATAGCATGTAATTCTCATTTAGGACTTATTGCAAGTTCATACAACATTGTTAAGAGAAATGAAATTTACTTCCTTCTGCCTTGTATACAATATTTACCAAATTGTTAGAGAAGAAAGTGTTAATGAAAGTTTTTTTTTACTTGTCCATATTACTACCTATATTTCATTATTATTTTTGATAATAATAGTAACATTTTAAATATTACTGATAAGGAAATATTTTAATATTAATGAGGATTATTATTATGAAAATATATTAACATTATTATACTATTAATATTATTATAAAAATAAGAATAATAATAACAAAAAAATAAAATATACTATTATCAAATATAGCCAAATATATATATATATATATATATATATATATAAAGTAATAGTTATTAGTGTTAAATATATATTTAAAAATAAGTTTATAAAAAAAAAAAAAGGGAGGGGGCCAGATTACCTTGCTGGCCGTGGCCTGTGTTATGGCAGCACATAAGGAAAAGGGGTAGTGGGGGGGGAGGGTCACCGACGCCACCCCCCATCCCACCCTGCATTAATAAGTGGGATGGGGGGTGGCTGACCCCATCCCCAACCCACATGATATGGGGGTGGGCGTCGGGTCGGCCCCCTCCCCCCAACCTAATTTTTTTTTTTTAATTCTAATTCTAAACCTGCACAAACTCCTCACGGCTGACCGCATAAAGCTCAAGCCGCCGCTGGGGTTCACATTATCAATTTGTTTCTTTTTTATTTTATATATGCACATGTATATAATCTCTGATATTTGTGTTTTCAGGTGTATATAAACGCATACAAATATATATATATATATATATATATATATATATATATATATATATATATATGGGTGTGTGTATATATTCTCTGTAAAAATAAAAAAATTAAAAAAATAAAAAATAAAAAATGAAAGCCTATACTGAAAGTAACAATACCACTAAATTGGGGCAAAACCCATATACCCATTTGGGCAGAATGTTTAAATAATGAGATAAATAGAATAAATAAAGTCTTGAAACCCTAGGTAAGGGTATGACTAAAACAAGGGAAGAAATGATGCATGTACTCCCTCCCAAAAAAACCTTGAGGTGGCCTCTCATGGCTTCCTCATTCATTCTCCTCCAACCTACAAAAAACAAACAAGAGAAATGTGAGAATAGAATAAGTTATAGGTATAAGAAAGCCCATAAGAATTTCTAGGGTTACCTTAGTGCAATCTAGATCTAAGGGCTCAGATAGAATAGATCCAATGGTGGAGGATGAACCCTACATCACTTAAGTGATGGGGTATTTAAGTGGGAGTGAAATAATTAAATGTGGGTGTAATGTTATGGAAGGGGGCCAAAAAAAAAGGGTTAGATTAAGTTGTGCACCCCTTAACCTTTGTAAATAAATAATATCCATATTAAGGAGCATGATTTTAGAATAAAGGATTTTTAATCTTATTTTTATAATAGACTTAGGGGGAATTAATGAGGCTATGACATGAAAATAAAAATGAGAAATATTAAAATGATTATCAAGCTTAGTAAGTGAATCTAAGTCCTCATTTAATTTTGGAAATTAAGTCAAGGTTGTTCAGTTGTCCTTCTTCCGACTACTTTAAAAAAAAAATTAAAGTGTTATTATGTAGAATTTAATTTAATTCCGGTGAATGTTACTGTCGTCCCGTTAAAAAAAAATTTATTTTGTAATTTTTTAACTAAACCTAGGTTGTTCTTGGATTTCGTGTGAGCTTTTTACCGGGTCTTACACATGTGCGGTGTTGTGGGCTTCCAATTTGGTTTGTTCTAGTGCACAAAATGTCTATCACGTTTTCAGCATCAGTAAGTTAACAATTCCTTGCCGTATTGCTGTTTCTTTCCAATTAATCCAGTATATTATAATTTACAAAAATATATAGGTTGGAATTGGATGAATCCATGGCCTATATTCTTATAAGCAATGGACTAATCATGTACTTCTTCTGTCAGATATTGCAGTAGAGCATATTTTGAGAACGTATCAACTGAGGTGTGTGACTGATGTTACAATATTCAAGAGATCAGGGCAGACTCTGATATCAGGGCTTCTGTTAACAAAATGGGGAATTCTGTTGGGTTTAAACAATGCCTGAGAAAATCGAGAAAAGGTTATCCTGGCATTGATAGACAGACACCCAAACAACAGAAGAAGGAGAAGTATTGTAAGATAATTCACAAGGATAGAAAAGCTAGGAGGAGATATAAACTTCTTGATGATATTATGTGTTGACTGTAGTGGCTTTCAATGTCTATGGAAGCTTTTTTTCATGCAATAATGTCCAAACCAGCTTTGTAGTTGTGCGGCTATTTAGCAATATTTCAACATGAAGATGCAGTTAACTGTAAGCAACATTGTCACTTTCTAATGGAAAGTGCTCCTACCAG
This sequence comes from Taxus chinensis, assembly GCA_019776745.2. Lineage (NCBI taxonomy): Eukaryota > Viridiplantae > Streptophyta > Pinopsida > Cupressales > Taxaceae > Taxus > Taxus chinensis. The sequence goes on along the minus strand of CM034155.1, from coordinate 174,294,755 downwards.
TTTAATACTATGGGAAACAATGAGTATTATTCAGCCTGATGCACTGGTGGCATTCTGTATTGTTAACATTAAACTAGTTATATGAAGGTCAATAGATAAAATTAAATTGAATCAATTATAGAAGCGTATAGAAACATAAAAGTAACTGGTCTGGAAGATGTCATGTGAATTAAAATATAAAAAGAACCGGTCTGCGAGATGTCATGCGAGCATAGCTCAGATTCATTTCATGTTACCTATAAACACATCCGATATATTCAAAGGTGTAATGTACATAACAAAAGACTATTTTATCTATGTAAAATAAATAGACCTTTTTTATCGGCGAGGATGAATGAGTTTAGTTGGTGCCTATGCGTCGGTTATAACATAATGCAATGAATTATCGTTTACGTATTAAAAAATTTGTTAAATATTTAACAGTGGTTGGGAATGGCAGAAGCTGGTGCGAGCAAAACGTCAGTTGCGACATGTATTTTATGTGGACTAAATTATTATAGCCAACAATTGTACCAAGAGGCACAATAGACACGCTGATAAGGAAGAAATGGAAGCTACTACCTAATGCGCTGATGATATTAGATAGTGGAGAAGAATGAATTTACTGAAGTCTATTTGCAATGAAAAAAATATTACATTGAGGAAGGAAATAAAATAGACGTGAGATAACTCCACTTTTGCTTAGAGTAACATAATTGAATGATGTAAAACAAATGGTTACGTTAGTTATAACTCTTTGAGAAATTCAATAGACATGTATATTATTATACATAAACCAACTTCATTTATTATCGTAAGCAAAATCAAAATCTTTTATTGCTTCTTCATCTTCACTTTCATCCTTTTCATCATTGTGACTTAAGACATAAGACACACAATCTTGAGTTCATCTCTATGGTCTATTTTTTCTAGTTGACTTTGGAAACTAACTTCCCTCAACAAGGCTAAAGTATGACCCAACAAAGCCATGTCCACTTGGAGGACTTGTTTCACTCCACTAGTTTTTTGTAACATCACCAATCCAATATTCTCGCTAAAGGGCGAGGTTCTCATTTCCCTAACTTTGTTCTTTATATCACCAATCCACTCTTCTTGCTGAAGAGTGAGGTTTGCGTTTTCCTAACTTTCTTCTTAGCATATTTTCTATAAAGGGATACCGAAACATTGACAACATCATCTGTAAATGGGTTGAAAAACATCAACAACATAATTTTCATCAACAATATATTTTTTGTAAAGGGAAACCTCAACATCAATAACATACTTTGAAGATAGCATTTCATCATACATCTTTTATCCTTGTATTACACTTTTTTATCCTCTCTTCTTTGTTGCGAGTAATGTTATGGAATTTTATTTTGTGAGGTTTATTTTTGGAGGCTTCACTACCTTATCTTGATTAGGATTTATCCTAGTCTTCTTAGGCGTGGATTCCTCATAATTAGCATCCAAGTCCTCATTATTTGCAAACTGAGAGTCATTGTTACTAATTATTGTTTCCTTTTATGTCATGACCAAAGAAAAATTATAGTAGATTATAAGCTAAAATTGAAAATCCATTAAATGCATAATCTATCTTTCATGATGCATCAAAAATTCCACAACACCAAAAAAACTATAATTTTCTTCCCAAATGGACATATATTCCTCAAGATTCAATAAATGAATATGGCCTTATCATGGACTTTGCAAAGCTATTTGACCTTACAATTAATATGAACTGAGATATTATATATGCCATCCTACCAAAAAACTTTGAAACCAAGTATTGCATCTATACACTAAGAATTTCATAAGAGTACAAGAAAATGTTAGCATATATACCAAATGAAACCTAAAAAGTATATAAACCTCTTCAATAACCTAAACCCTACAAAAAAAAAAAAAAATGCATAACATTGCAAAATATTACAATATTTTAATAAATAAGAGGATACTTTCTTAGAGAGGAATTTTTTTTTATGTTGAATATAGGAAATATTTCCTTTTTATGCCTTATAGGCTATTAGAATCAAGCCAAGCTTAGGCATACTCAAGATACACTAACTAAATTTGACAAAATTCCTGGTATATATGTGGACTCATACATTGTAATATATATTGGGGGATATGCCAAAAAAATGGATCTCTTGAAAATTCATTGGAAATTATTATAAAAACTAAAATGACGTGTAGAACCAACATCTATTTGTAATGCACAAGCAGTGGAATTGGAGTCTTTTTTCTCGTTAAGGGTTTTATCTGCATCCAAAACTGTAAATAGATAGCCGAATAATTATATGTCAATCAAAAAGGTAAATGGTGTTGAAGATGTGGAGTCTAATTGCAAGAAGAAGTGGCAGTTTTCTTTTTCCAAGTTCTTTTGGGAGGAAAGCATGGCCATGAATAACAATAGCATTGTCTTATTAATAGATGGGAGTTGTTATTTTTATGTTTATCTTATTTATATGCATGTCTTATTTATAAGCATGTTATATTTAGGTTTTCTTGTGGTTGAAAAAAACTTTTACAAAGAGGTGCACAAGTTATATATATGTACATGGATTTACTATTTAGAATATGAAAAAAAAAGAATTGTATTGTATTTCTCTGGACTGAATAAAGGAGAAGGCTGACTTATTTCTAGTGGATGTAACCCACATTGAGTGAACCACGTTAAATCTTGGGTTTATCTTATGATTGCATGCTTATATTATTTCTATTTTAATTGTGTTTTATTGCTCATCTTTGTTTCAATCCTATCAACTGGTATTAGAGCAGGATTTTGTTTTGGCAGAAAAAGCTCATAGGAGGGTTTCTTATTCGAGTGAGAGAAATGAATAAAGATAGCAAGTTCAGGGTTGAGAATTTTAACAGCCAGAACTTTCAGCTATGGAAGATGCAGGTGGAGGACTATCTATATCAGAAGGATCTTTATCTACCATTGAAAGGGAAATATTTAAAGCTCTCAGCTATGAAAGATGAAGAATGAGATGTTCTTGATCGGAAGGCACTGGGAACGATACGGTGGCGCCTGATAGTTACGATAGCTTTCAATATTTCTCTGGAAAAGAAAATGGTAGATCTAATGGAAAAATTGGGTAAATTGTATGGAAACCCCTTATTCTCCAAAAAGGTATATCTCATGAAAATTTTGTTTCATATGAAGATGTTAGATGGTGATTCAGTAAATGGTCATTTGAATGAAGTCAATATGGTTATTAATCAATTAAACTCAGTAGGAGTAATTTTTAAAGACGAAGTTAGGGATCTTTAGATTTTGTACTCATTACCTGAAAGTAGGAATACTTTGGTTATGGTTATGTGTATTTCTATTTCTAGTTCAAACACTTTAAAGTTTGATGATGTTATTGGTGTGATTCTTAGTGAAGAGATGAGAAGAAAAAGCACAGGTGATTCATCTGGTAATGCTTTGAGTGTAGAAAATAGGGGAAGACAGAAGGAAAAAACAAAAGGTCCTAGACACTATGGAAGGTCTAAGAAGGGAATATCTAAATCTTAAAGCATGATGGTATGTTGGAATTGTGGAAAAGAGGGACATGCAAAGAATCCACAAAAATCATACTGTGAATCGAAATCCATCAATAGTCAAAGTGTCTCTATCCTCTAACATCATGCTAAGCCAAAATGATACAATAATATCCATTTACAATAGTAATCAAAATCAAATTATAATAAGTGTCGAAGGGAAGTGGGCACTACACGTGTGATCAAATGATGATTTTACCTAACCCCCACCTAACATTTGTAGGGGACAATCTTGGGCATTGAATGAATCCAATCCAGGCCATTGGATCTAATAGCTTTCAACCAACCCTAATCTCTATGAAGAGTTTCTTTTATTGTTTTCATTTGAATTATTTTCTCATTTTGTTTTGCAGGTTAAGGGAAGGAGGAAGAGAAGGAAGCCATGGGAGAGGAGGAGGAAGCTTGGGAATGGATATAGTCAACTCCAAATCTATTTCATTTTTATTTTGCTTGTCTTTCTATTTTACCCCATTTTAGGGTTTGGGTTGAAACTTCAATTTTTGTTATAAATTTGTTTCCAAGTAAATACCCATTTGGGTATGTGGCATTTCCCCAAAAGATTAAGAATTTTTATATTTGTTGTAAACTCATTTTAATGTAGTTTCCCTTCTTAAACATTTGAGTATTTTTCCCTTTGGAAGTGTATTTTAAAAGAGTAAAATGAAAATTAAATTTAAATATATTTTACATAATTTATAGTTTATATATGTATATATTCTTAAAGGTGTATACATATATACATATATTATATATATTATATAGTTATTATTATTATTTATTTAGCTGACATATACATATACATATATATATTAAAACCAAATAACCAAAAATCACGGATTTTAATAGAGCTCGGCCTATTGATATGCAACAGTGGTCGGCCATTTAATAGAATTTAAAGTATTTGGGGAGGGAGGGTCGGCGACCCTCCCCCCCTTTCTCTAATTTAAAAAAACCATAGTGGCCACGTGGATTTAAACCCCACGCGGCCCTTCCCATTTCAAATTCTCATACTTTATTAAAAGTCCCTTTTCTTTTTATTTTATCTAATGAGCTACGGTTTTGGAAAAACAAGTTTATTAACATATATATAATTAAATACATATATATATATACTTTAGTTTCATTTTTTTAATTATTAAATTGTATAAATAATATTGATATATTAATAATATTAATTAAACAAACTTAATTAAACTTTTTTTTTAATAAATGAGTATAATAGTTAGCTTAATATACATAAAGGAAATTTGTAAACATTTCTATAAAATTAACTCAATCATAGTTATAATTATGTAGGAAAGTATATATAATATTTATTCACTTATATAATTATATGTATTTTTTTTTTGTTTATTCCATCCAAGATTTTAATTTCAGTGAGTAATAAGATTTCTCACACAACTTTATATATTTAGCAAAAGGGAGATTTTCACTTATTCTAAAGGTTTTGACAAACTAATTTTCTTCCTACTACTTAATAAGGAAAGTAATCAAACTTCTATTTTCTCCCAACACACATTATTTTAGATGAGGAGAAATAGGCTATTATCCTTTTTCCTTCCTCTTTTAATGACAATTAAAGTGACATCCATTTCATATTGTAAGGCATTTTAAGCAAGATTTTCAATATCTTAATAATGAAGCATATCACATGGTGAGGATATTGAAACAACTTAATTCAAGGAGATGTATTTCCATATCAAAACCATATCAAGTTTTCTTTCTACAAAACCAACACATTTTCAAATGCATATTTTTAAATAAAATACTCTTAGAAGAGATTACAATTTATAGAGGTTTCCAAATGAAGATACAACTTTCTCTTAAGCACACAAATAAACAATCTTCCACTCAAGGTGGAAATAATTACATGAAAAAATTACAATATGAAGGCTTTCCACAATGCCAAGATACAAGTCTTCTATATGCATGACTTCTCCAAAGGTAGCTCCAATTCACGTATTCTTCAAACTTTCAAAAATCGGATCACAAAACAAGGAAGGGAGAGTATGCAACGCTCTCTGCCCAACCTTAAATCTATTAAGAGGAGAATCCATCTCCTGATCCCGAAGCCCCAACCAAATAACCGTGAGGGGTATTGAGCAACCAAAGACAACTTTACAACATTAAGTTTCTACATACAATGTGCATTTCAAAATGTCCATCACAACAAAGAAGACAAAACCATTAAGTTTGCAACCTTAACAAAACAACACAAAGGTTTGAACTCAAACCAAATAGAGAAAGGACTATGGGAAACCACCTCCTTATGCCTCCCAAGTGGAGTGGGAGTCTCACCCTAAGCCTCCAAGTGCACAAAACAATCAACACAAAATCCTTAACTCTCCCTTGCAAATAGGCAACAAAATAACCAAGATTTACTTTTCACTCCCCATAGGTGAAACTCCCATCTACACTCCCTCCAAATATATGCCTCAAAAAACTCCCTTTTCCCTCCCTAATGGTCCCATAAGCCCTTCTCCCACACCCAACTTAAGGTCTACTACACAATCAACACGTAAGAAGATTCACAAGACTTAACCAATTTTATCAAGCACAACATTTCATATAAAAATAAGCATAATATAAAATAAATACGGTGGATATCCTACCTTTCCATCAAGCTCCAAGAAAACTCCACAATCCTCTTTCAATTCCAAGTCAAGTAATCTTAAAATCTCTTTCACAAGCTCCAAATCCAAAAGTGCACAAGAAGCAAAATGAACAAGTAAGCCCCATTCCAACCACAAAAAAATCCATAAATAGAAATAGAATGTGAGGATGATGAGGTGGCTCCATGTAGGATGCCACTTCATCATTCCTCCATCCCCACACTCAAGTCAACACACCAAGTACAAGAAAATCAATGCACTTGTAAGGACTATGAAAATCCCACATGTGTAATGCCCTGTTCTATGTTACACCTGTTCATCCTTCGGCGATCGAGTGCTAAGCATGGAGTGTCTTTGTGCCTTCGTTGACCTCGATTGCTGACCATTATGAGTATAATTGATAATTATTTTACAAGCTGTAAAATGATAATAATGATAATAATAATAATGATGACATTTTGATTGTATTATCGATCAACAATTGTATTTTATTATTACTTTCTTTAAATCGATTGTTATCGATATCATCCTCTGTTATCGTTAAACTACCCTTTTGTTTTGTTTGTCGCTCCCCGCTGATCGAGCCCTCGTTGCGCAAATGAGGAAGAGCATGTTTTGTGGTGGCGCCACGGTTTGGGAGTGGCATTCGCGTAAATATTTCATTTAAATTCTCAACCCCGTTCTCCTCCTGGGTCGACCGATCCCACAATCCTATAATTGTTTTAAATTGCTAAATGAGGAGAGTGTAGTTTAAAAAAAAATTTAGTAATCAAGGAGAAGATTAATGATTGTTATTTTTTTTTATAGACCCGTATTTGTTTATTCCTTTTGGCAGTGGCTAAAGCATATTTTTCTCCCTGGTTAGCTGGCGGATGGGTGACATTTCTGTCACTTCCTAAATGAACTTATAATTACCTGGGTGGCGTGAGACAATGGGAGTCGGTGGAGTCCCGTTTTTCTCCACCATGATCTTATTTTGATTCTGTTATTAAATGCGTATGGGTATCTGCCCGGGATGTAGATGGCTTTCTGTTGCCGTGGTTTTTCTTGTCTCTTCCTTGCTACGTGTCCCCTCCACTTCCTTTGGGTGCTGAGAGGTGTGTTCTCGTCGGGGATCTATGGAAGTTCTGTTGCAATTATTGTGATGTTAATGAGATCCATAGAGGGATGGATGTACGTTTCGTTTAGCCTTCGCGGACAGGGACTCCTTCTTCATCGACACGCAGGTGAGGACCAAGCTGGAGCTCTCGCCCTGTGATACGCGTTTGGCGTTGTCGTCTAAAGCGTCTCAGTTGGCTATATTCAGGCCGTTTTGAGTGCTTCCAACAAGTAGGTTGTCCAGCTATGTTGTTATCTGTTCTATTTTGACTACATCCTCAAATTTGGGATTCTCCTTCAAGATATTTTCATCAAAATCGATTAAGTGACAGTGAGAGTGTTACCAGGAGACCCAATGAAATTTATTACAGAGATTCTCTACTGAGACCTTGCTTGTTCTACGATGTAACTCATGGAAGAGGATCTCATAGAGGTGGATCTGTTTCATATCAGAATATTCATGAAGCACAGTTTGCTTTGCAAGAGAGCTTTTAGGAGATCGATGAAGGATAGAGGAATAAAAAAGAAAACTTGGTGTTGTTGGATTAAAGGAAATAAAAAGGTGCATGCTTTTTGTGTAGGTGACAGATCGCACCCACAGGCACAGGAGATCTATGCAATGTTGGAGAAAATGTCTTGGGAGATGAAGGTAGAAGGATATTTTTCAGATTCAGAACATGTACTGAGAAAACAGTAGTGTCATGGAATACAATGATTGCAAGGTACGCACAGAGTGGACATTATGAGGAAAGTTTAGATCTCTTTCAACAAATTCATCTGGCTGACACGAAGCCCAACAATGTTACCTTTGCAACTGTTCTTCCAGTAACTTCTCACCTGTCGAATTTGGCATCAGGGGAAGGAGATCCACGTCTTCATACTAAGAAGTGGTTTTGATTTGTTTATTATAGTAATGAATGCCCATGTAGACATGTATTACAAATGTGGGAATTTTAGAGTTGCACGCCGAGTATTTGATCAAATGCCTAAAAGTGATGCATTCTCATGGACAGCCATGATTGCAGGTTATCGGATGCAGGGAAAAGGTGAGGATGCTAAGTCTATGGACTATTTTATGGATATGGAGTCTGTACCAAGAGATTGTTTTTGGTTATAAAGCCATCTTCTTTTGCTTTGTCTCAGACTAGGGCTGCTCCTAATATGAGAGCACCAAGGTTAGGAGGTCCAAATTAGAAACAATCATATGCATATGGAGATGGTGGAGGTGTTTGGATGAATGACGAAGGATCAAGTTCAATTGCCAAAAATGGGGCCTACAGAAGTTCTAGGGCTAATCTTGGAGCGGTGTTGGGAGGATGATGGCAAGTATTTTAGACCACCCACCTTGGCCGTGAACTCCTACCTATGCCAACGTGAAGATGTTTGATGTTTAGGCACCCAACGAGCTTGAAGAAAATGGAATTAGGCTTGGGTTGCTGTTGCAGGCCCTGTCCATCTTGATTTCGACTGCGGGAGCTTAATCAGGCACGATATTCTCTATACCATTGATTCTTATGCTGTTATTTAACTGATTCATTAAATAACTCTAATCTTCATATAAATGTCTCGTGTGATGGTATGCTATTTGGTTTCCACTTCCCTTGCTCTTTTGTATTTTTTTTGGCGTTAGAAATGATTGCGCTGGTTGAAGCCTTTTATATTGTTTTTTGGGTTTTAATAAATATTACTTGGGTGAACTTTGTTCTTAAGACTAATAAAACAAAAGAGGTGGGGGTCCTGTAATGAAAATTCCCGAGTTCTTTGTGTTGGTCTCACGATTTGAATGTTTTATCCAACATTGTCGTTGGACTCAACCTTATAGTTCTTGTTTTGTTCTTATTCTTGTTTTGGTTCGAGATCTGTAGTTCTGGTTTATGTTGGGTATTTGCGACATAGTGATTGAGTACTGCGAGTGCATTGTGTATAGGTAAATGATGATATTCCTGTCTCTATCCTTTTCTTTTAGTTGTTTTAGGTTCTAGTAACCCTTTCCGGTTGGCTTAGTGTGTGCTTAGCTTGACTGATCTTTGAATTGAGCCAAGTTGATATTACTCTCAACTAGGTTAGTTGCTTTTGTTTTTTTAAAAATCGCTCGAAGAAATACTTTTATTCTTCAAGCGTCATGGTTGATCTTCATAATTTGATATCAATTCATGTTCACCGTTTGGAGATTGTTTTCTTTGGAATTCACCTTCTCTCCCTTGGTGACTGTTGTTTGTTTTGAGGAATGTAGCTGATCCTATGGAATGTCTTCTTTAGACGTTACTCACATTTCTTTTGGATAGCTTAAAATGTCAGAGGAAATACTCTTTTTCGTACCTTGATTTTGTTTCACACATGTTGGAGGATACGAGATCTACTGGATCATTATTGAGGAAGTTTTCAAATCTTAAAATTGGGATGTTGGTTTTATGCGTAAGAAATTACCCTACGTTTTGCTCCATAAAGATGTTTAAATTTCATTCTCCTGTGACTTAGAGGTTGGTGTGTTTGGAAACTCATTGGTTGACTGGTTTTTGTGATGCTCGTTGTGATACGACCTCCTTGCTGTCATTGTAGTAGAATGGTTACATGTTGACCAGAAAGGTTAAAGTCAACTTGTTGTTAACAACAGATCCTTTGGAAGCTATGTATCCTGTGTTGTGTTCTTGGGAATGATTGAGTAACCCTCCTGTAAGATTTATAATGGTTATGTTTGGTCTTGTCAAGTTTGTCCTTTTTCTTAAGACATTCTCTTGATTAGAAGAAAGTTTAATAGAAGGATTGTTAGGATAGGATGTGGCCCATACGGGGTCATTTGTGCATTTCATCCCTTTTCCTTCCAATTTATTTATTTTGTGCTGACATAAAATTAACTGTTATAGGCACATCATCTTAATATTAATAAGTCATGTTGGTTTAGATATTCTCATGTCGATTGATTGTTCGGGATCTTCCAGTGGCATAGTGAATCCTTGGCTTGGTGAACTAACTTAAACAAATAGGGACAGATCACGTTTGAAATTAATTCTCTTCTTGTAATTGTTTTTGTTTCGAAATTTTATCTTGTTAAAATGATGGTCATTATTGTGATATGGGTGGAATTCACCATGCTGTTTGTTAACTTCTCCTATGAGAAAATGATAATTAAATAGAGTTAGTGCCTCCCTTTTTATTCTGACGTTTTATGCTTTTGGACAACTCTTTAATTGCTCTTGTTTAGACTCTTGGATTATTTTTCATCATCAACGGTGCTTTTCTTCCTTGAAATAGTTAGATAACAACATATTGTCTTAATGTTATAGCTTTTATCGTGCTCAATTCTTGCGAACTGACATGTGCTAACAAATGTGCAGGAGGATTTCCTGAGTAGAAAAGAAAAAAAAAAAGAGAGAGAAAAAGAAACACGTGTAGAAAGTGGATTCCAGCCTTCTTAGGAACTGTTGTTGTACGAATGTTTTTCTTTTGCTTTAAAACATTGGTATGGAAATTGTGGAGACTATTTAGAAGGCATTGCGTTATAATTTTGTATTGTTCTCATGTAGGTTGTTATCGTTTGAAAGTCAATTTGAGAAATATTATTGTCAATAAGATTAAATGAACTTGTTTTGACATGCGTATCCTTTGTTGAATTTTCACTTTTCAGAATATGATTTATCCTTGAATTGTCAACCTAATTATAATTATCTAAACTTGAATCAACTTACATCACTTTGGTTACCTTTGGTCATGTGTCGTTTGGTAGAGGACTATGTTTTGAACCTAGCAAAAAGAAAACAAGAGAAACAAATATACCTTGTGATCCCACGTAAACTAATCAACAATCTCTTATTGTGGTGAAATCAATGATTAAATCTTGGAAGATAATAAAATTATAATAAATAGAAGGAACTTGATTAAGAAACTCTTCGATCTATCTTACCCGTTGAAAATGTAAACATTATACTTATGTCTATCTCTTCAAGTGAAGCCCAAGTGAAACCTTTAATAATTCTGGTTAGACTCTTGACCCCAATGAAATCCTTATTAACAACTAATAAGATCTTAATGATGAATCCAATATTTAGACAGTCATGTACTGGAATAAAATAAAATAAAATAAAATAGACCGCTTGAAAAGATGAAACATATATGTTCAAAAGCACAACGTCGAAATTTTTTTGATGAAGTTAAGAGCCTTGAGAAATTAACTGCCTCCTCACAAATGAATAAGTTAATCAAGTAAATGAAGTAACCTCTTGCCATCCAATAATTGGTTTACACTGTATATTAACATTAACAAGGTAGGAGAAAATTCTTCAAAGGAGACATGAATTTTAGATTCTCCTATCATGATTTCTCTGGGAAAAGTAAAGAATGTAAAAGCAGTTACAGCTAAAACATGATTCTAAAGAAACCTTCTGTGGGAAAACCTTGTTGTAAAATTACATACTTTAGATGAACCATTGTGTCCTAAGTGTGTGCCTCATGTTTATCTGTAACCAGTGTGGGTCCGTGTTATGGAACGCCTATCTTTAGTTGATTGTATTCCCTAGAGAACTTGTGTAGTGTCGTATTATCTTCAAGCAAGTCAAAAAAAAAATATCTTGTCTTTTATTGTGTTGTTTGTGCGTGAATTTTTGGGTCATTACACTTGGTATTAGAGCATAGGTTCATGCTCTCGAACCTATGGGCCGGATTGGTGTTGTATGGTGATGTTACATGATGATACTGCATGATGATGATGATGAGGCATGATGGTGGTAGATATTGGAAGAGTAATGTGCTTTAAACGTGATGTGATTATTGTCGTAATTGTGATATTGTGAACGCACGTGATGTATATGTCACTTAGTGCGTGTTTGTCATCATGTTACCATACTAAAACATAACATAAATTGTCAAATTTGGCCACGTTACAACAATTCTATTATCCATCAATATATCAAAATTATAAACTGGACATCAATGATATTATAATTCTACTTAAAACATCTATAGTATAATGTGTCAGTATAAAATCCACATCCTGCAAATCAACATATATCGAACTGTCTAACATCAATATCTAGTGCATCATAATAAAATGCAAACCTTCCTAATGATCAGGTGTGAATCGTTTCCGTGCTGACCGATCAATGGTCTCCCCCGTAATCAAAATGGTTCCTGAGTGTTGGTCCAATAGTAACCTTGTCGAAAACGAACATTGTCAAAGTGTCGTGTTGTGTCACTACATGTAGGTCAAAGGTTAAAAGATTCAATCCTGTCATTTAACACTGTGTATGTCAACCTGTGTTGGTATTTACCATAGGTAAACTTGAATCAAAGCTTAAACGTATGATCTAAATGCACATGTGCCAGGCCATCGGCTAATGGAACTAGCGTCTCATACATATTACCTCGCTGCAAATACGATTTTTCTGTAATATGGCAATACGCTATGCCTACACACTCACACTCACTGTACACATCACTATGTACACACTGTTCATTTTGTGTGCGTGGCACAGGACAACACCCAACAGATAGCCGACTATGTTGAATACTAGATTTGCAAATCTAGTGGAATGAATGGAGGTGAGCGGCACAGCAGAAGGAGTTCGGCATGCAAGGGAAGGGGAGTAATTTCGGCAGGTGGCTGGAGCCACCCACCCCCAACCATGACTTCCCAACCTCTTTCTTTTAATGCTCTACAAAACGTAGTGAGCTTGAAATCAACGTTAAATGGCTAGAATGTCATCCACCGTTTAATTGCATTGGTGCTTAACATGGTTAACGGTCACCCAATGATTTGGGTCGAGTTGTATGAGCGGTAGTGGTTTGGTATTGGCTTATATGCCAAGGTGCATGAGACACAAATTCGTGGCCTGTCATGGCAATACATGTGGCTGAGCTAGTTGAAGGTCAGATGTGGCCGCATGGTAGGGATAAGAGAAGATAAGACTAGTTTGGCTAAATTTAAATTTCACACAACAAGCCACAAGATAGAGTTCCAAATAGTTACTTACAAGTGTTAATAAGTTTCCGCGATGGTTTGCTAACTTGACTGGGGTCCTATAACTTTCATTTTTTTTACATTTTCCTGCTAGTTGCAGAAAATGTCTCATTTTGGCTTAGAGGCTAAGAAAGTGCATTAAAATAGATGATATATTTGATAGAAAAATTCTATTTCAGAGATGGGAGAATACTTGCATGTCCATTTTTATACCAAGAATCCACAAGGACTGATGATAATTTAGAACATGTGAATGGTGTAGCTTAATTGAGGAATGGTTTTCTGGATATTCTCACTGGTCATAATCGATCAAGTTTGACCTAGTCAAACAATGACCAAAGGCCTACGAAACCCCTTTACCAAACTAACCAAGAATGTTTTTTTCCCAAACCGAAGGTTCTATGAAAATTTATAATAAAAATACTAGAGGTTTACGAAGGAGGATAAGCATTTCGTTGTTCAGGGGCCAAATAGTGAGTTGATACGAAACCCAACTTTTCAATTTTAACAAGTTACTAAAAGTGCAAAACGAGGTAATAAGGCTCCTAGAGGAGTGACTGAGAGAGTAAAAATGAGAAATTTGGGTCAATATAAAGCTTGATACAAGTCCCCACATAACAAGAGACACAGATGAAACTTTCCATTACTTTTTCCAAGCCTAGAAGGTTGTTTTGTGAGTCTTCAAAAATTGCAATCTACCTAATGTTACGAAAGGACGATGACAAGGTTTAACAACAACCTCAAACTCAACTTTCCCACTCGAGGGGGTGCAAATTTCCATTTTGATTACTAAGTTTCCAAGCATCTGAGAAATTGGGTTTAAGTCTAATAAGGTTTGCACCAATATTTAATTGCCATGAGTAAGTCATAAGGTGACATATTATTGGTTTGTGATACACGTCTATTCAAAATAACCAAATATTTAAACATCTAATTTTTTTTAAAAATTATTATATTGTAAATGAAAGACACAGTTATATGAAAATTATAAATGATACAGGCAAGGAAACCATTCTTGTCCATGAATGATGCGGTGAAAGATGTGTTCCACGTAGGGCCACCAACATTTCACGAGACTCCAAAAACATGCCACATGTCACCCACTTGCATAAAGACAACTTGGAAACACATTTTTTCCATAACTTTCATGAGGAAGCTCCAAAAGAGTGCATTAGTTCTCTCAACAGTAAGCTCTTAAAGAGATATTTTGATTTCGATGGTTGATTGGATGCATATTTGAGCCATAATTCTAACCCAAGTGACATAATAACTCGTAGGTTCAATTTTTCCTCACTTAATTGATTTGTCAACTCCTCTAAGGCGTACCCCCATACAACGATTTGAGCGGGTCCATAGGGGTTAACATTGCACTTCCAATATGTAGAATTTCATGACCCTATTCCAACATCATTAGTAAGCATTAGAACCAACATAACAATCTTAGTTTTGATATCTTATCCAAGTATGAAAAGAATCTCAAGCCTTGGGCTATGTTATAAAAAAATATTGCAGAATCATGGCATGAATACGCAGCATTACAAAGAGATCAAGGCCACAACAAATGGTCACAATAGCACACTGTGTTAGTGCAACAACCAAAGTTACAAAACGAGGCAAAATATAAGAACACGTCTGACTAGCGCATACCGAATTAGATAGGAACTTGACAAGGTCATGAGATCTTGAGAATTACCGGGTGTCCATTGAAAAGAGTCCTATTTTTTTAAACCACGTGTTTTGAAATGAATACGAACGCATGCGTGCAACCCAAGTAAATACACAGTTAGGGCAAGTTTCTTGTAGCGAGCGTTTTCAGGCCACTATAATGAAGTCGCCAGGTAACTTAAGTTCACAGAAAATTAGAGATTTAAGTTATGAGTTAATGGTTTTTTCCTATGGTGTGTTGAGCATTAAACCTAGATTTTAGTCTATTAATTGCATTGTGACTTTAGAATAGTTGCACGAATTCCAAATCTATTTTAGGGATAGAATATAAGATGCGTGGAAATTTAGTGTACCCGTAGGCATGAAGCATGCGAACTTACTAACAATAGCAGGTTCTAATACCGATCTTGTAAGAAATAGTAATTAAGTCGCCACCTAGAGTAGATTTAGTCAGAGTTAGCTAGAGTGAGTAAACTTGGAGAGCACCAGTACTTAAAGCGCTAAAGGAAGAAATGTCACTCAATTCGCACAAGTATATCCATTAATGCCCTCCTCAGGTATTAATCCCGACAACTATGAATAAGAGATAGTCTACCACTGTAGTGAAAGATCTTCGAGGGATCCCAATGCTAATATGAATTAGTGATTTATCTCATAAATTAAGGCCTTTTGCAAAGCCATTGGAAATTTATTTATCTTTTAAAAAAATCTTTGTTGTCCATCATCCCCACCATCTGATTTAGCTTCCAAGCCTTTGTAGATCAAGATATGGCATCATCGATCCTTCAAGAATCTCCTTCAATGCATATATTTCTCCAACGAAAGCCAGAATGCTATCTCCCTAGAGCTCCATCTGTAGTGCTAGCCTAATGCCTTATTGGCAATGATTATTAGAGGTATTGCCACAATTGGAAATATCCAACGTAAAGTATAACATAAAAACCGTTTGACCATGCCAATTGCGAATTAGACATCTAGTTCATGCGGGACCGAGATTACCTTTCAAATCCCCATCTGTCGTAACCCATCTGTTGTATGCCACCCATTAACTACTTTTTCAAAGTCTCTGGACTCAATTTTAATTCTTGATTAATACTCAATCGAGGGTGACATTTCTTTTAATCAGATTATTTAGTATTTTTAAATTCTTGCCAGATTTTAACTTTTACATGCTGTCTTCATGTTGTCCATCTATCTAAATTGCAATTGCCATATGCTAACTTGTTTTTTAGTCACCAACCCACTTTTTTCACTTCTCTTCCATTATCATGTAATTTATAGCTCTACAAGTTTTATTTTAATTTTTTTCATTAAAAGTGTTGAGCACTACAGCAACTGAAAGAGGGGATACAAATTTTAATAAGAAGGCATTTTGGATCGGTCTTGATTGCGTCTTATACCTTGAACCTTTGTAAATTTTCCCTTTTTACGTCTAAGGCGATCCATAGGTGATTTGAGGCGGGGGGCCTCTAATGCATGTAAGAGAGACATTCCAATGAGATGAAGTGGGAGAGGAGGACGTCGATCATGGAAAACTTAGAGCCATTCAAAATTTTGTCTACACCAAGAAAATTGTCCAAAATAAAAATGATGCACATTTTATAGAGATTTAGATAACTGGTAGAACTTTTGGGTAGTGAACATTGTGGGGGACATTGCCTAAATCTATGCGCCATTTTTTGATTTGTCATAACGTTTACTCAAATCACCAGAGTAGACGATGAGGTAATTTGGGAGGAGAAAAAGATACAATAATGCCACAATACACAAGCCTACATAGATTTAGATTTAATTTTCATCATCCCTTTGATAAATTTTGTGGAAGAAACTAACTCAGAGTTTAAAATCTTAGCTCTGCATTCATGAGTAAACACAATCAATATATAGAAATATAAACGACTAGGTCCACTTTCTACAAGTATTGTAGATTTTTATGAGATAAAACCATGTAAACATGAAAAATTTTCACATGCGAGTGAACAATCAATACAAAATATTTATGTGCGTCAAATACACTTTTTCATGATTGAGTGTAGGCCTTAAATTTTTCCATTTTCAATGTTGGCCTTTTCTCCATGTACATTTCATTTTTCTGGTGTCATGGGATTTGTAACGCCCGCTATAACAACCACTCGAGACCCAAGAACAACCTAGGTTTAGTTAGAAAAATTATGGAATAATTTTTTTTAAAAAACTATAGTTGTCACAACAATGTTTCAAGGACAAAATAAACCTAATAATAAAATTTCCCATTATAACCATTATTTATTTCACATTATCAAGTGAATAAGAGAGTAAAAATTAACAGGACAATTTTCTCACTACCCCACTTCCAAACTAGCTTAAATGCTTCAACCTGATTTTTATCATGTTTAACGAACTAAAAAATTCTTGAAAACATTCCCATTAGATATGAAATTTCCTCACCTTTCCATTGAAAAAAATAAGTTCTCATAACTCCTCATATTTCTCAAGTTATGGGCTGGTAGGACCTTGGGACATGGGGAAGAAATTTTGCCCTTAAGGTGGGTTTGCGGGCTGCGGGAAGTGAATTTTTCCCTAGTGCGGGAGTGCGGGTCGCCAAAGTTGAAACTTGGTGGGGATTTTTATATAAAAAGTGCTAAAGGATAAAAAGGACTCTGTGCCTCTACCGACATCTAATGATGCCACGTGTACAAAATCCTGGACCTTGAGCAGGGAAAACAGACTTGCAGAAGATAACTTGAAGAATTTAAGACTTTTTGTGAAGAAAAGGACGCAAATGGTCAAAACACAACCCGCACCTCCGCCAACAGCCTAGATGACTGCCACGTGTCAGTATCCTCATTAGCTGCGAGTTGGTGGTGCCGTCAGAGCGACTTAGGAAAATTTAGATTTAAAGCAGAACAAAAGCGCTACGCTTTAAAGGTTAAAACGCTCTGCGCCTCTGCCGTCATGCCGTAAGGTTGCCATGTGTCAGCCCATCCATTGGCTGCAAGTGGTCGGTGGGTAAATGGGAGAAACTTTAGGAAACTTCACCCAAAAGAAATTTCTAAAACATTATGGTTTAAGAATAGTCAACAGCTGCTCCGCCGTCGCCTCATAAAGCCACGTAGAAAAAGCCAATCATTGGCTTCGGGCCAAGGCGGGCCATGCAGAGAATCCTAGAAAATTTCACCAATTTTTTTTGTTTCTAAAGTTAAGTTTGTTAGCAAAAGCTCGCGTGCCTGCGGAAGAGCTTCTCCAAAAGATGCGGGGTGCGAGACCGCGGAGAAAAATAGGAATTTTTTCCAAAATTAGAAAAACGTTAAGTTAATGGTCGTGAGCCCATGCACATGCGGAAATGCTTTTCAAAAGGGCAAGGGTGGGGTGGCGGGGGCTGCGGGGAAAATGTTTCCAAATTTTGCTTTTTCGAACTTCGATTATTTTTGACAAAAAGGATGGTTTTGGGCCAGCAGGTTAGCAGACTGGTGGGGAAACTTCATGACTTTTTTAGTTTTTGAAGGCAAAAAGCGCAAAAAGGAAATATTTATCACCTGTATGTCCACTCGAGGAATATTTAAATAATTAAATTTAGACAGTTAGAATATTTTTTGAAACCAAAATGAATTGAAAAATTCAGAAGTTCATAACTTTTGATTAGGGAATTCAATTTTTTGGAAAACAAGGACTTTTTGGAAAGCTCTCGATGTCCTATTTGTACAGAGGACCTTAAAAATTTAATTTTCATAAAGTTTTAAGGTTCAATTTTGAGAATACATTTTTCTATCACTTAAAAAGTGAATTCGTATTTTTAACTTGCACAATTTGTTCAAATTCTTCATTAATTATTTCTCAACATGCCTAAAAGGTATGGAGAATTTCACTTGGGAGATTTTTAGGATAGATTGCAAGGTTAAATTGTTTGATTGATTTGCAATTCAAATTTACCAATTGTTACACAACAAAATGTCTAAGAATTTTTTCCTTGCCCAATTTTGAAAGGTTCTATAAAATTTTCATAAGTATTTGGGTTTTTTTTGGGACCATTTTGATCTTCCTTGGATTGTATTAGTGTTTCAAATGTTTTTCATAGTTTTACAGGGTTGTTCTATATCTTTTGATAAAAATTTGCAAAGTTTACCATCTGAAAGATCTAAAAATGAAGTTTATACATTTCAAAAATCAGAGATTAATCTATTTCTTTTGATTCATACTATAAAAACATTGAATTCATTTCATGATAGTTTTAAATAGTTATCATTCCTTCAATCAAAATGTATGACATTTCTTCATATGTATTCTTTTTTTATCTTTCAAATCAAATTACATTTCAACAAAATAGAGTAATGAAAGCATTTTCTTCATACCACTTATTTCTTTCTTTCAAATTTACAATCAAATTCCTCAACATATTTCAACACAGATTTTAAACACATTCACTAACTCCGTTTGTGGAAAACAATAACTCTTCAAACAAAATTATATTTATATTGATCAAATAAGTGGGGGAACTTTACAAATTACAACTCTTTATCTTTTCCTTTCATTCAAATACACTTTCACATTTCTTCACATAATAGAGATTTCAGTGCATATCTCTTTCTCATTTAAACATAGGATTTCATTTCCAAAACAGAATAACTATCTAATACAAACAATAGTACAATTCATCCACTTGAAGTGGGAAAAAGGCTTACAAAAAAAGTTCTCACAAAGGATTGCCAAACTCTATCTTGTATCTCAGTTCTAGAACAAAAACATGAAGTTCCTCCATTTTCCAGTTTGAGCACAAACAAAAGTAGGAGAAACGCAACGCTCTCCACCCAACCAAGACATCTAATGAAAAGGAGAAGCCATCCCTCTTAATTGGCCCCCGAGCCATAACCACAATGCAATAAGAGATGTTTTCCAACACATGGAAACAACAGGCTTCCACAACACACAAGTAAATTTCACATTTAAAACACAGTCCAAAGAAAAACTGTAGTTTACAACCATAGAGAATAAAGACAACAAACAACACTCAGGCTTCATCATGCAAGCCAAAGGAGCAAGAAACTATGGGGGATGCTGCTTATGCCTCCCAAGGGGAAATGGGTATCACCACCTGAGAACAAACCACCAAAATATATCATTTCAAAACCCTGACATGCCCTTATGCCTCCCCCAAGTACCCCTTATTCCTCACATTTCCTTATGCCTCCCCAACCTCTTATGGCACCCCATAATGAGTAAATAAATGCAAGATATTTCTTTTCAAGGTGGAACCTAAATCCCAACTCCCTCCAGACTTATACCTCCCCATAATACTTATGCCTCCCCACAATAATCCCCATAGTCTTCTCCTACACCATTCCTAGGCCATCTACCCAACCAGCCAACAAATAAAACAACACATTCAAGCATTCAACTATTCACATATGCATAAAAAGAAAGAAGAGCATTTCAAGAGCCAAGCTCCTACCTCTCCATGATGGAGTTTGTTCCAAGGTTCAAACAACAAGCTCTTCCATTCCAAAACAGTCCAAGATCAATAATCTACAAGCATGCAACAATCTCCAATTTTTTCCAAAAGCAAGAGCTCAAACATCAAAAGAAGTCACCAAAAAGGAAGTATCCAAAAGTGAAGCAACCCCAAAAACAAGCTAAGGAATTCGAATATATAGAGAGGGAAAAGAAGAGGATGAGGTGGATCCATGTTGGATGCCACATCATACATCCTCAACTCCAACTCATAAGTCAACTTCAATCTCCAAGGCACAATAAATAAGTAGGTGACTAATATGATAGTTTTACTTACACACTCAAATCAAACCCACGCCCCATAAGGACTAAAATTAAAGCATGTAAGAAAAGTGCAATTAAAACATTCAACTTGACTTACAAAAATGAATAATGAAAGTCTAAATTTAACTCCCAAACCATAGGTATGGTTGGTAAATAAATGTAAGAGGTGTGAGACAAGTTTAACTTGTCCCACAAGCCTCCAAAATCAGCCTCCAAGGAAAAATTCGAATTTCAAATAAGGTGGTGGAGTTTCATACTCCAAAATCAACTTACACATCTCTTACACATCACTTACACATTTCTTACAACACTTTAATTTTAGGCCAACAACTCTAATAATTACTTTCTTATGACCCAATTTGATTAATTAATTTTAACAATATGATTACTCACATTATTTACCACAATTTAATTCAATAATGAAAAAGGGAAAGCACATCACTTATAAAACATACAACATTAACAAAGGACCAAATAAAAGAAAAACATAAATCCCTTGGTCACATTCGAAGGTGATCCCCCCATGGGAATCCCTAACAACAATCAAACACACACAAACAAATACAAGTTGCCATGGTGACCTTGTTGAATTCATCTAGAATTCCAATGTGGTTGGTCTCCAATCCCCCGATGTGTGTTGTGATATTTTTTTAAACCTGTAAAACACAAATACCTCCTTCAGCCTCGTGGCCATATCAGAACATCCAAATGAATATAAATATAATTTCAAAATCATCAATATATATATATATAATATATATATAATATATATATATATATATATATATATATATATGAATCACAACAACATCTAGACAATCAACAATATCACTTACAATTTCATCAACAACTATATCATCATCAATTTTAATTCAATTTTCTCGGTCTACTCAATATATCCAAATATCACATGTCCTAAAAACATCCATATATATATAACCATGTCCAATAGCATGTCAACATCTATATAAAATGTCTCTAACAATCATCATGCATCATATGTGAATCAGAGTCAATAATAGTCCATGCTCTAACATGTAATGATCATACTAAATCAAAAGTCAAACAAATTTCGATAATATAGTCAACAGTGTCATAATCAAAATCAAAATGTGTCGAAGGGAAGTGGGCACTACAAGATTAT
This sequence comes from Taxus chinensis, assembly GCA_019776745.2. NCBI lineage: Eukaryota > Viridiplantae > Streptophyta > Pinopsida > Cupressales > Taxaceae > Taxus > Taxus chinensis. The sequence goes on along the minus strand of CM034155.1, from coordinate 174,273,007 downwards.
TTGTATTAGACTGTAAGCAGAAAAACAAACGAAATCTAGAAAGTGGAATTGAAGAGTAATAAAATGAAGTCTTTTGAAAATTCTATGATGGTCAGTTACCATTCAAGAAGGGTACAAATAAAAGGCAGTAGCAAATGAGGGGCATCAGAAAGCAATCAAACAAATATAAAGCGAAAAAAACAAGGGAAGAAATTGTTTACAAAATTATGATATAGAAGGCTATCCACAGGAGCTTGGAGCTAGGCATAGCTTAATAGATAATTACTCTTCCCACAATCCTCCCTTAAAGAATAGAAACTACAAGCATAAGTATGAATAGGAAGTGAAATATTTGGGTGCACTACATTTTGAATTTGATAATGTTTTCTAAGAGAAAGGTTGGTTATCGATTGAGAAACACTACATAGCTGACACTTTGAAATATGCAGAGCATGTGTGAGATTGTTACAAGTGAAATTTTGAGCATGCAAAGAAGGATTTGATCACACTTGGAAGAGAGTTGGAACATGTGGCCTAGGGGAAAACTTAGGGTATAAAAATGTTCCATGAGTCAATGGAGCCTACTAATTATGTCCATGTATATTCGAGCTTCTTCAGTGTTCCTCTAGAAGAGCATGCTTCATGTGGCATTTGTGTGAGATTTGTATATCAATCTTTCCGTTGTTACAAAATCATCATCAAAATTATACTTTCATATTTCGCTGTCAAAGTTGAGAAGAATTTTGAACTTTATTTTGACAACAACATTTAATCCTCATCATCAACATCCTCATCTATACAAACTTCATTTTTATTTAAAAATATATCATCATATTCAATATTTTTTGCATTGTCTCAAATTGTGGGCCCTAAAGTATATTATGTTGACATCAACATCTCATAATCAAAATATTGTCATATTGGTCTTGGATCAATGCGAAAGTGAATTGTTAAATATTAGTATGTGCCACGTAGTTGCTTAATTCCCGTTGAAAATGTGGTGATTGATAATTACTATGATATAAGATCCATACATATATAGATATATATATATATAGATACATATATGTTATATATATATATATATGAACGTTACATCATGGGGTAAACATAATTAAGATTTTTATACATTATTCATAGATAAGATTTGTTGATACAAATTCGTTTTATTTCATTATTTCATAAATTTGTAATTTAAAATTGGATTGTGAAAATAATTCTTATTAAATAATTTTTTGTACTATTAATTTATTTATGTATTTTTCAAAGATGATTCCTTAATTGTGCTCATCCAAATCAGCAAAAGATGGACCAAGAGTTTGCAAAACAATTTCCTTGATTTTACAATAGTAGATATTTATTTTATTTCCGCCTGCTACAATTAGGTCCAAGTATTTAATACATTTCAATTCCTTTTTCCTGTGGGGGATTTCTTTTAAAAAAATCATTAATTATATTATTTGTGCCATTAAATTATCCATATTATATGAATGATTGTATTTTTTTTAAGGAATAATGAAATGAATGCAGTTAAATATTCAATCTTAACATACGAATATATATATATATATATTTATATATATATATATATATATATATATATATAGTTTATGGAAATATATATGTGTATGTATATATATGTATATATACGTCAAAAGGTGTGTGTACAAGTGGATAGCCCGTAGGCATATTATACTTGCCACAATCCATATTTTAGACGCATCGATCACCCTACCAATATTCTGATATGTTTATTAGGATTATTTCCATCCGTTCCGGGCATGACATGGACGATATCTTTACATCAAATGACATCGTGTGACCATACATGCTTGTATACAACGACATATATACCATATGTTTGGTTTGTATTTTTTCTTCGGGTTTGTTCATTGTGTTTATAACAGTGTATCTTTGGGAGCCTTTAAGACCATCAAGAAAGGAGTAATGGAGGCTTGTTTAGCTAGACATGATGGACCCTCACGCGAACCAACTGATAAAATTACGGCTTGGATTTTCAATGTCGACAGGGATTGTGTTGTTGACTTTAAGATAAGCATTACGATTATTGTTGTTAAGGTGTCATATTTTTTCCTTCGCGACGGAAACACACCAAAAAAAGGAAGTTTGTTTGTTGTAGGGTGAGCAACAATTAGTCTTAATTGTATTATTAAAGTCCCATTATGGAAGATACATTTCACTTTCTTCGTGGTTTGCTATCGCATGTGCCTTGCCTCTGCGAGCACCAATGAAAAGCATATTTATTGTTGTCTGCCCAAAAAAGTTAACATTTAAAAGTTTCGATAAAATAATAGGATATCCCCCTTTTTCAATTTTCCTTGAACATTCACATCACACATTTCACATACGATTACTAGTCTAATAATGTGAAAGGGTTCACATTTAATCTTTCTTTTTTTTAATTTCTGAAACAATTCACATTCAATAAAACACTATTCTTAATCTTTGTGTCTTCATAGGAAGCTGCTTAATGAATTTTCTTTGTATATTCCAATGGATTTGCTTCCAGAAGATTATAAAAGGACGGAGGATAAAAAACAAAAACAATCTATTTTTAAACAACTAATATAGGGGTTGAATTGACCCGCCCCTATGGTGGGCAATGGTCAAGTTTTCTCCGTACGATAGGGGTTGAACTACACACCCCAATACTTACAGTCTAAACATGATCTTGTATTGTCAACACGGAATACACGACTTGACAATTTCGCACCACTTTCCTCAGGTCAAGAAAGCGTTCCAAATTAATTTCAGACATGTCCAATATTATTATCTCAAAGTGCAGAGAAATAATGGAGTGCAGCTGCATGTGCGGTGATGTGGGCTTCCAATTCAGTTTGTTCCAGTGCACAAAATGTCTATCACGTTTTCAGCATCAGTAAGTTAACAATTCCTTGCCTTATTGCTGTTTCTTTCCAATTTTTTAAATAAATAAGTTTCATCCAGTTTATTATAATTTACAAAAATATATAGGTTGGAATTGGATGAATCCATGGCCTGTATTCTTATAAGCAATGGACTAATCATGTGCTTCTTCGGTCAGATATTGCAGTAGAGCATATTTTGAGAATGTATCAACTGAGGTGTGTGACTGGTGTTACAATATTCAGGAGATCAGGGCAGACTCTGATATCAGGGCTTCTGTTAACAAAATGGGGAATTCTGTTGGGTTTGAGCGGTGCCTGAGAAAATCGAGAAAAGGTTATCCTGGCATTGATAGAAAGAAACCCAAACAGCAGAAGAAGGAGAAGGGTTGTAAGGTAATTCAAAAGGATAAAAAAGCTAGGAAGAGATATAAACTTCTTGATGATATTATGTGTTGACTGTAGTGACTTTCAATGTCTATGGAAGCTTTTTTTCATGCAATAATGTCCAAACCAGCTTTGTAGTTGTGCGGCTATTTAGCAATATTTCAACATGAAGATGCAGTTAACTGTAAAAAACATTGTCACTTTCTAATGGAAAGTGCTCCTACCAGTTTAATACTATGGGAAACAATGAGTATTATTCAGCCTGATGCACTGGTGGCATTCTGTATTGTTAACATTAAACTAGTTATATGAAGGTCAATAGATAAAATTCAGAATTGAAAACAATTATATAAGCATTATAGAAACATTAAATAGTTTTGGTATGGATAGATAAACGCTTTATACGGGGACCATTACCCCGAGGTACAAAAGAATCGGCTCAAAAGCCAAAATATACAAAGAAAAGAGCATAGCTCAGATTCATTTAACTAGTGTGGACCACACCCTAGAAACAAAACCGATAGAGTCAGCTAGATGTAAATGTTGAAGACTAACACAAGAAAAAACTTCCATCTAATGATAAAAAAGTAATATGTTGGTTGTGTAACCGCGAGGATGAATTATCGTTGGTGGCTATTCGTCGGTTATAACGTAATGCAATGAATTATCGTTTACGTATTAAAAAATTTGTTAAAGATTTAACAGTGGCCTAACTCTGATAGTAGATAGTGGAGAAGAATGAATTTAATGAAGTCTATTTGCAATCCAAAAAATTCTACATTGAAGAAGGAAATAAAATAGACATGAGATAATCCCACTTTTGCTTAGAGTAACATAATTGAATGTTGTTAAAAAAAAATGTCTTCTCTAGTTATAACTCTTTGAGAAATTCACCAGACATGTATATTATTATACATAATCCAACTTCATTTATTGTCGTAAGCAAAATCAAAATTCTTTGGTGTTTCTTCATCTTCTCTTTCATCCTTTTCATCATTGTGACTTAAGACATATTGCACACAATCTTGAGTTCGTCTCTATGGTCTACTTTTTCTAGTTGACTTTGGAAACTCACTTCCCTCTACACGGCTAAAGTATGACCCGACAAAGCCATGTCCACTTGGAGGACTTGTTTCACTCCACTAGTTTTTCGTAACATCACCAATCCAATCTTCACTGATCATAATCTGATTCATGAACCTTCCATAGATGCTTCAGATCTGATTCACGAACCTTCCATAGAGACCTAAACCCTAAACTATAAACCCTAAACCCTAAAACAAAAATAATAAATCCTAAACAGTAAATACTAAACCCTAAACCCATAACCCTAAACCCTTGACCCTAGACCCTAACCCGTGAGCCTTAATCTCTAAACCGTAAATATAAAATCCAAAGCCCTGGGCTCTAATCCCTAAAGCTTAAACCAGTAACTCTGAACCCCAAACCTTAAGCCATAAACCATGAACCATGAACCCTAAACCCTAATCCCTAATCCCTAAACCCTAAACCTTAAGCCTTGAACCCTACACCCTAATTCGTGAGCCCTAAACCCTAAATCTAGAGCCATGATCTCTAACCCCTAAACCTTAAACCTGTAACTCTGAACCCCAAACCCTGAGTTGTAAACCTTAAACCATGCACCCTAACCCCTAAACCCTAAACCCTGAGCCCTGAGCCTTAAACTGTAAACCCTAAACCTTAAGGCCTAAATGTTAAATCCTAACGGTCCCTAAACCCTATACCCTAAACCCTAAAAAATAAATCATAAACCCTGACTCCTAAACCCTAAACTCTAAACCTCAAGCACTAAATCCTAAACCCTAAACCCTAAGCCCTAAACCTTAAACCCTAAGCAATAAACACTAAACCCTAAACCCTGAACTCTGCGACCTAAGCCCTTAACCCTAAAACCTAAACCCTAAACCTCGAGCCTTAAACCCTAAAACATGAACTCTTTTCCCTAAACCCTGAACCCTAACCTTTAAACCTTAACCCTAACTCCTAAACCCTAAACTGTAAACCCTAAATCCTCAACCCTAAACCTTAAACCTTGATCCCTAAACCATAAAACCTATACCATAAACCCTAAGCCCTAAACCCTAAACTATAAGCCCCAAATCCTAAACCATAAACCCTAACCCCTAAACCCTAAACCTTGAGCCCTAAACCCTAAACCCTAAGCGCTGAACCCTAGGCCTTAAGCCATAAGCCCTAAGCCAAAACCCTAAACCTTAAACCCTTAAACATAAACCCTAAACCCTAAAAACTAAACCTTGAACCCTCAACTCTCAATCTTAAACCCTAAACCCTTAACCCTGATCCCTAAATCCTAAACCCTGAACCCTAAACCCTAAACCCCAACCTTTAAACCTTAAACCGTAACTTCTAAACCCTAAACAATAAACCCTAAATCCTTAACCCTAAACCTTAAACCCTAACTCCTAAACCCTAAACCATAAACCCTAAACCCTAAAATCTAAACCCTAAACCCTAAACCCTAAACCCTAAACTCTCAACCCTAAACCCTAAACCCTGAACCCAGATCCCTAAACCCTAAACCCTCAACAATGACCCCTAAACCCTAAACCTTGAACCTTGAGCCTTAAACCCTAAAGCCGAAACCCTTAACCTTGAACCATAAACCCAAAACTCTAAACCCTAAACCATGAACCCTAAGCCCTGAGCCCTAAACCCTAAACCCTAAAATCTAAACTATGAGCCATAAACACTAAACCTTAAACCCTAAACTCTAAACCTTGAGTCCTAAACCCTTAGCCCTAAACCCTAAACCTTGAGCCCTATACCCTAAACTCTAAATCATAAACCCTCACCCAAAGGAAATTCCTAAAAAGATCATTCAACATGTTTCAGTGTGTAGGAAATAGTGTTTAAGGTGATCGATCGACTCATTTAGTTTATATGAGATACTACTTCCTTTAAAGGCCTAAAAAGGCATTTTTGGCCATTTTGTAGTCAGTTTAACACCCTTCAGAACAAGCTAAAATGAGCTAGTCATGTCACTGAGTTATCAAGGACCATTATTTGTGAAGTATTAAGGCATCGTTTGTCTCCATAAGAGACATGAGCAAAAGAATGTATGAGAATCATGAATTTGATTCCATGAAAGGATGTTTTTAGAGCTAGGAAAGGTGAGGGGATGATCTTTATATGGAGCACCATGTTTCCAAGAATGAGCAATCATCTGAGTTCACTTGATGCAATTCAATTAGTACTATTCGTAACTGTAACTCATTCAACACCTAGTAGTGTTATCACACCTTAAGGAGGAGGCACATTACAATCACCTCATTTTGGCCATAAGACAGGAATCCCATTCAGGGAACAATCCTCTATCTACAAAGTGAGGATATATTTTTAGTAAGAAGTAGAAAAACATCATAGAGTTAATTCATGGTCACTAAAGTGAATTATGGACCAAATTTAAAAATTAGTACCAATTCAAGTAGTGGTAGGGCCAAAATCCATTTTAGAAGGTCAAAAAACCTAAAACATGACTATATGCTTTCCCAAAACAAAGAACGACTACAATATATATGCCTTGAAAGTTTTAGGTTGTTTGCTGAAATCCTGAAAATGAGTAAGTAGTGACCAGATTAGATTTTGAAAAAATATCTTCTAGATTATAACTGTTGGAGCTACGAGACCACTTCCATAAGGTGCAGAGTGACCCTGATTTCTTTTATTTACTAAAATAAATTTAAAGTATAAGAAATAATAAAAGTATAAGAAATAATAAAAGAAATCTTCAAAATGCGTACGCATTATGGTTCGGTGATTTCTTAGCCAAACAAACTAAAACGCGAGCGCATTTTAGCAAAATGCATACGTGTTTTGTTTTTTTTTCAGATTCTTGTCCGCGTTTTGGCCCCCCAAACTTCTTGCACTCACCCTAGGAAAAAATGTGACATTGGCATCCCTGTATCTTGAACCAGACTAATTTGTTTGGTATCGATGGTTATGTGCTCAGTGGAAAAAGAATGATCTTGGTGTCACTTTGACAGTTTTAACTAGGGAGTTGCAATTGCACCATAGTTGCAGTGTTTCAGAGAACTACTTTAGTCAATTATAAAAGTTACAACAAACATGATCATTCAAAGATTATGTGCATCAATTCTAGAACCTATCCTAAAGGGTGGAGAATATTCTAGAAGAGACTCTGAATGACCTATTTCTTAGGGGCCTTAAGTACCACATCGAGCATGAGGTACGTATGTTTAATCCACTCAAGATTTTTGATTCTATTATCATGGCACGTCGAGTAGAGTAAAAATTTCTTTGTAGTAGGAGGTCACATTTCATTAACACCATAGACTGTAGTATCTCTTCCCCTTCATTTTCTAGGCCAATTAGACTGACTCCTCAACAAATGGAAGAAAAGAGAGAAAAATGATTATGTTTTAATTGTGATAGAAAATATGGACCGAGACACAAATGTGCTGTGAAGAAGTTGTTCTATATTGACGGAGGTAATGAGGATGATGAGGAAGCTAAAATTATGCGAGAGGCTGATGAACCAGTAGATGATGAAGTAGAGGATTACCAACCTACAATTTCTTACCATGCATTGTTAGGTATTAGTACTCCTCAAACAGTTAAGGTTATTCGCTATCTCAAAAAATAGAAGGTGACAGTGTTGATTGACTTGAGGAGCACTCATAACTTCATAAATAGTAAGTTAGTTGTCCGCCTTAATTGTTTTATTTACCTAGCTCCATAAATTCAAGTTATGATTGTGGATGGTGGGACAGTGAAGTGCACAGGAAAGTGCCATAGTATTAATATTTCCATGGGAGAATAAATGTTAGACTCACCTATGTTTTCTATTTCTATGGGAGGGGCAGATATTGTTTTGGGTGTCCAATGGCTCACAACCTTAGGTACTATAGAGATGAATATCTAAGAATTTTTCATGTGATTTCATTTAGATGGAAGGACAATACAATTGAATGGGATGGTAGTTAAGTCTACATAGATTATTAACTCTCATCAGATGCAAAAGGTTCTCAAAAAGGAGTAGATGGATTTATAGCAAAGTTATTTTCCGTAGAAGTACAAAATACAGAGTCTTTAATGCCACCCGATCTTCAAAAGATTGTTGATGCTCACTCATCTATTTTTGATGCAATTCCAAAGGGACTACCACTAGCTAGGGATCATGATCATGCCATTCAGTTGATTCCAGGGAGCCAAAAACCTAACATCAAACCATACAAATACCCATATTCCCATAAAAGTGAGATCGAGAAAATGGTTGAGCAAATGTTGAAGGCGTGTATCATCAGGCATAGCCAGAGTGCATATTCTTCACCATTGGTCATGGTACATAAGAAGGATGAAACATGGAGGATGTGTCCAAATTATCGAGAACTCAACAAGTAAACCATCAAAGATAAGTTTCCTATTCCAGTAATTGATGATTTACTTGATGAATTGCATGGTGCTATTTATTTCACAAAATTAGATCTTCATTCGGGGTAACATCAAATTAGAATAAAAGAGGAAGATGTTCATAAAATAGCTTTCAGGACTCAAGAGGGCCATTATGAGTTTTTGGTAATGCCTTTTGGTCTTACAAATGTGCCATCAACCTTTTAAAGCTTGATGAGCATTGTTTTTGGGCCATTTTTTAGGAAATTTGTATTAGTTTTCTTTGATGACATATTGATTTACAGTAAGACATGGGAAGAACAATTACAACATGTAAATAAAGTGTTGGAAGTTTTGGAGAAACATACTCTCTATGCAAAGCCATCCAAATGTTCTTTTGGTGTACAAGAGGTAGAGTACTTGGGTCACATTGTATCCCATGAATGCATCAAAGTTGAATCTCAGAAGATCAAAGCTATGGTGGAATGGCCAAGGCCCAAAACTCTCAAAAATATCCGTGGGTTCCTAGGACTAACAGGGTACTATAGATGATTTGTGCAGGGATATGGTAGAATAGAAACCCCACTCATTGCATTGTTAAAGAAGGATGCCTTCCATTGGACAGACGTAGCCACTGAATCCTTTAAGCAGCTAAAATAAGCCATGTGCAACACCCTAGTTTTGGCTACTCCCAACTTATCAAAAACCTTCATTGTTGAATGTGACACTTCAGGATCAGGATTGGGAGCAATTCTAATGCAGAAAGGAAGACCAATTGAATTTGAAATTCATCAATTAAAAGGAAAATATTTGCTCAAACTTGTCTATGAGAAAGAAATGATGGCTATTCTTCATGCGGTCAAGCAATGGAGGCCCTATCTCATGGGTAGACACTTCAAGGTAAAAACTAATCATGATAGTCTCAAATAATTTTTGGAGCAAAGGTTATCATCTGAGGAACAAAAAATGTTGGTAACAAAAATGTTGGGTTGTGATTTTGAAATCATATACAAAAAGGGTAAAAAAAATGTAATAGCTGATGCATTGTCTAAAAGGGATACATCCGAAAATGCCTTACTATGTGGAATGTCCATGTTGACGGCCGATTGGGTGGATGAAGCAAGATTGGAATGGGATCAAAACAAGGATACATGTTCTCTAATATAGATTATCAAGCAAGGATCTATGATATCTAACAAATTTGAGTTGAAAGGTAATTCCCTATGGTACAAGGATAGGTTATACTTGAGTAAAGATTCTAAGTTGAAGCATAAGATTCTTGCAGAGCTACATGCCTCACCTATTGGAGGACACTCTGGGTTTTTGAAGACATATCATATAGAATAAAAAGAGAATTCTTTTGGGAAGGACTCAAGGGGGATGTACAAAATTTTGTATCAGAGTGTTTAGTGTGCCAACAAAACAAAGGGGAAACAATTAAGACACCAGGTTTGTTGCAACCCTTACCGATTCCTAGCCAGAGATGGCAGGAGGTCTCCATGGATTTTATCACCGGATTGCCTTGTTTAGAGGGTAAGAATGTTATTTTCATTATTGTGGATAGGCTCACAAAATATGCCCATTTTTGTACCCTATCACATCCATTTGCTGCCAGTACAGTCGCAGCTATTTTTTTGGAGACAGTTCAAAGGCTACATAAAACCCCAAAGATAATTGTAAGTGATCGTGATCCTATTTTCACAAGTAATTTTTGGATGGAATTATTTTCATGTTTGGGTACTCAGCTAGCTCACACTTCATCTTATCATCCTCAAACTGATGGGCAAACGGAAATGGTCAGCAAATGTTTTGTATCAGATAAGCAGGAAAGGTGGATTAAATGGCTACCACTTGTAGAATGGTGGTATATATAACACATCTTTTCATACCTCTTCTCAAATGACCCCATTTTTAGCATTATATGGTTACCATCCACCTTCTATCACTTCCTCCTTGAGGGTGAAAACTAAGGTCAGAGATGTTGAGGAACACATTCAACATCAACAACAGGTTTTGGCTAGTTTGAAGGAGAATTTAGCATTAGCACAAAACAACATGAAACAACAAGCATATCAAAACCGTAGTGAAAGACATTTTGAAATTAGTGACTGGGTTTTTATACATCTCTAGCCTTACAAACAAATGTCCCTAAAGCAACAAAAGAAGGACAACAAACTTGCTCCTAAATATTATCGCCCTTATCAAGTTCTACAAAAAATTGGCAGTGTTGCTTATAAACCAGAGTTTCCTCCATCTTCACACATACACCCAGTATTCCATGTTTCATGCCTGAAGAAGGTTATTGGACATAAATTTGAAGCCCAGACAGAGTTACCAAAACTTGATGAGGAAGGAAGAATCATTTTAGAGCCAAAGAAGATTCTGTAAACACGTACTAAGAGGCAGGGAACCAGATACATTAAGGAATATCTGATCAAGTGGAAGAATGTGAGCATAGAATATGCAACTTGGGAGGATGAAGGGTTTTTACAGCAACATCCAGGATTATTCAACGTTGAGGACAACATTGGTTTGAAGGGAAAGGGCATGCTACACCCTTAACCTATTGCTTGTATTAGCATATGAGTAGCCGACTTGTGGCTTACCATATCATGTTATTATATTATTTATACTTTCTCATGCTTAATAGGTCGGCCTTGGTGATGGCCATAACATATGAATAGTATATATAGGGTATTGTAGGTAGTAGTTCATTATCATTTGAGCATTTGAGTCTTATTATAAGGTTTGGAGGTTGCCCCCTCGAAGTGGCGAAGCTATTCTAATTGCATATTGAAATCATTATTCTGAAATATTGCGTTATTTGGGGTTATATTGTTGCTCATAATATGAATTATACAAGTAATTTCATTACAATATGTATCTTATTATTTTCCCATGTTTGCTAATGGAAATGGATCATATGCAGGATATTGAAAAATAACAATTTACCAGGGGAAGTGCCATTGCAATTACCGAATTATTTTAGCCTTGCTACATTGAGGATTCCTTTTCCCACCTGTTTCTTTGTGAAGTTTTGAAAGTTATGATTTACAAATTTAATTCGCTTTCCCTAATAACTGTAATTGGCTATGGTACTACAAGCATTGTTTATAAATGTGTTAGATAAATAAATGTAAGCCAAGTACTATAAAAAGATTGTTCAGTCACTACCCACAAAGCTTGCATGAATTTGAAACTAAGTTGGAAACAGTTGGAAGCATCAAGCATCGGAATCTTGTGACATTCACAACTTTCTCGAAAGTTCGCTCGCTTGCAAATCTACATTTCCCCTTCTTTTTCATTTGAAAGGTACTAAAAAAAGGTGCATGTACCAACACTTAGAGCAAGAAGGAAGGAGGACTCAATACTACTATTACTCAACCTGTCATAAATACTACCCTCTACTTTGATAACACCTCCACAATTACTTTACTCAACACTTCTTATATCCAAAGTGGCAGTGCCATTCAAGGGGTATCAAATGTATTCATGTTTAGTGCAAATAAAATTGCCCACAAAAGGCTACTGCTCATGATATAAAATCTGTAAATGTACGGAAGTCTTCATGTATTCATGTTTAGTTCAATTAAACTAGTCCGCAAAATGCTACCACTCATGATATAAGATCTGCAAATGTATATGTACGAATTTGTAACAGATTTGAAATGTAAAGATAGAACCTTTAAATGAAATGGTTCATCTATATTTCTATAGTTACAACATCAATCACACCCCTTATCAAAATCAACTACAAAAGTAATAACTATCCCTCTAAGATAAATAACATATATCATTCGGTGTTCACATTGCAATGTACACATACAATTGCTAGTCTTAATATTTAATATAGATATTCCTTGAAGTGATAAGGATTCCTACATAAAAATAATAATAATTCATATAGCCTTAAAAGTATCAAATCTGCTGTTTGTTTTACATGTACTTCCCAACAATAAATGTTGAGTGGGAGGAATAGTCCCACTCCAACTATCCCACCGACTCAATTTAGAGCTCTATACAAAACCCGAAGCATTCCGTGGAGACCATCATGTCCAGTATGGCCTTTTAGACCTGGAATTTCTTTTGCACATCAAATCAAGCACATTATTTGAGATCCGTTCCAGCGAAGTAATGATACAGGAAGCTATTGCAGGCAGAGCTCTCCCCAAATCTGTCTCTGAATTTGGTTACATTGACCCTCTATAAGGGGATAAATCTGCATTCCCTAATATTTTACTATAAACAATTGATTGGTCAGGGTCTGTATTTGTATTTGAAGAAAGCTGTCCCAGAGACGAAACTATCTCCTTCCATTTTATATTTCGTTGTATGCAGTAAAAGAGAAGAAGATTTAGGATTAGGAGCGCTTCATTCGGCCCATTGCCTAGCTGTATTGATTTTCTTTTCGTGTTGAGCATCTGTGCACTGAACCTTTGAAACTCCATTCTCGTGGTAGACAATGGCTGCCAATTCATTTTATTTATTTTTTAAATGATATTATCCCGCTCTTTCATCTTTTATTTCGGGTAAGAGTTTTGATTAACACATTGAAAGTGCCCTTACCTGCCATCTCACTTATGTCTGTGCAAGATTTGTTTTAATTTCTCTTCCTCTGCGTGAAACCCTCACTTCATCCATTCTCGGTGCTTTCTTATTATTACTATTTCTCCTTATTTTTCTGGTTTAATTATCACTATTAATTTTTGTATATATAGTTTTATTTATTGTATTGTATATATCTTTTTGTTCATTTTGTTATTATACAAATATATATTATATATTTAAATTACTTTCTATTGGAACTTCATGTTTATATATTTCTATATAAAACCAAAATTTATTTATATTTAAGTTAAATGGTTTCAAACACCGCCCCCCACCCTTCCTTTTTTTGAACTATATATGAAGTATGAAGAGAGCATTTCAAAAGGGAAAAAAAAGCAAATACTTTAATACATCTGTCATGCAAATAAGAGCAAATTCAAATTTTAAATAAAATACAACTTTAAATTAAGTTAGGCTTATTACAATGCATATTTAAAAGAGAAACAACTTCGATAAAATGTAGATTTTTCGATACTCCTTTTTCTTAACCATACACATTTCAAGATTAAATAGTTTGTATCGGTTTTGAATGATTCATTTACAAGGACCTCAATCTTTAAAATACAAGTATAAAAATTCCTCCACACGAAATTGGAGACAACATGCAAAATTTTACAAAAATTTCCTCTTCTTTTGTCCCAAATGCACATATATCTTCATCTAAGAAAGTAACTTGCAACTCCTCCTTTCCTCTGCATTTTTAACACAACAAGGAAGGGAACATAGGCAACACTCACCTCCCAACCTTAATCCAATTACAAGGTGAAGCCTACCTTATCATTGGCCCCCGAACCGTAACAATGGAACAATAAGGAATGTTACAACCAAGGCAAATTTCCAATAATGACTTCAACAAACAAACACACCTACAAGAATGGAAACACATAGACAAACAAAGATAAAACTTACAACCATTAGCAAACACATAGGATCAAATATATATCCAAAGGAGAAGAGAAATATGAGAACCACCTCCTTTTCCCTCCAAGTGAAATAGGGTTCCTCCCAAAAACCTCCAAGTGCACATCACAAACACTCAAAATATCCTTATCTCTCTCCATTTCAAAATACACAAAATGTAGCAATATTTTCCTTTTCTCTCCCCACAGGTGGAACACCTTACCCACACTCCCTCCACAATACCTCACAACTCCCTTTTCCCTCCCCAATGGTCCATATGTCCCACTCCTCACACCTTCCTCAAGGTAATAATCTACCCAATCCCATACATATTCATACACATACATTCATTCAATTTGCACAAACATAAACAAGAAAAATAAAAATGCAAGATATAGACCCTACCTTGCCATTGGAATAAATTCAATACTTAAAATCACCTTCAAGATTCTTCACAAACTCCAACCAATTGAAAATCAAATTCCAAGCTCCAAAACAAGCAACCAAGTAAAATCCCAAGTGTGCAAGTGAGAAAATAAACCAAGTAACCCCCAAAACTCCTAAAGTAATCACATAAATAGAAAATGAGGGGAGTGTGGTGATGTGGCTCCATGTAGGATGCCACATCACATCTCCTCCAATCCACCTTACTAAGTCAAGCACAAACTACAAAGTTCCATAAATAGGTAAGGTGAGGATATGACAATTTTTCAAACTTGCACACAACACTCTACTCCATAATTTCAAGGACACAATTAAGAGGTTTGTAAGAAAGTACAATTAATTACCTCTTTTCCTTTCAAAAACACATAATGAAGGCTAAATTTGACGCCTCGCTTCATATGTAAGTTTGGTGGGTGAATTAAGAGGCATGGGAGAAGTATAACTTGTCCCACAAGCCTACAAAAGTGGGCTCAAAGCCCAAATCCGAGATTTGAAGGATGGGGGTTGAGTACACAATTCAAAATTAATTACAATCTATCAAAAATCATGAAGGACTAAGGACTATCTACCACCTTAAATTCCCTTTTTGTCACATCTCCTAATTTGCATTAATCAACTGATTAATTAACTAAAACAAGGCTTATTACTAACAAGCACATATTAAATGTGGGAACCATAGCAATTAAATAAATAAATCACATATACAAGCTAAATAAATAAATTAAAGGAAATAAATAAACATTCAAACCCATGGTCACATATGAGGTGCTCCCCCATGGAGACATCCTAACTAGCATGCAATAAAAAGACCACACACAAACTCAAACACAGTTGCCATAGGTGACCATGTTGCCAACATGCAATATTCTTTCATGGTTGGTCTCCTAGTCCCTTCTTCTTTATTGTGAATATTAATTTCTTGTTACCAATCAAACAATACCAACTTCGACCTCAAGGCCATATCAATACATCAAAAATAAAACACACATATCGTATATCCAATAATCATCATCATAAAATATATCATCATTGCATCCATGGTTAGGTAATGCTTCGTTCAATTATAATCAACATTTCGTTAAAATATTTATTTCTACCATCAATACATGGGAAAAATCACACTAGATTATAGAATCTATCAAAGATCTGCTAATAGATCCATAAAATCTATCAACATCCTTGTAAAATTTATAACATTAATGTCCTGTCATAATCAACAATAATCATCAAATATTCTATACGCAAGTGTCAATACGAGTAGGAAGTACATCTAGTCATCCTCACATCACCTTTACGAGCCACCCTCTTTTCCCTCCATTAATCCCCCATAAGTTCAAAACTCAGCTCCATGAAATTCAAATCCAATCTCTAACAGGATTGTCTATAATAATAAAGGCATGCAAATCTACTCATATCAATTCACTCCTTCTGTAGCTACCATCTTCAAATGTCCTCACCCAATTTTGAAGGTGAGATTCAGCCTTGAAGCATGCTCCATGGAAAACAACCATATCCAAGAAAGCAAATAAGGGTATTTGAAATAGGCTAACACATTAACATATTTCTCAGTACTCCTCTAATGAAACATTATCCATTTGAGTTATTAGAACTTCCAACACAAACTAATTTTGTCACTAAGAAAAAGTCATCCATTCTAGTTCATACCTTTAGCTTTGCACTTGCCAAGATATAATATATTTTCATAATTACAATTCTCAGTTGTTCCCATGAATCCCTCTAAGAGAGTGTGAGAAATATTTCATTGGGTAATTTGGAACCCACAAGGATACATATAATGAATTATTACCGACTAAAGTAACCTCATCTTGCACGGAAAATTGGTTGCCTTTAATGAACATAGTTTCAGTAGTCCTCATAGATGTAGTCTACCATAGGATAAACATTTGCTTCTAGAACTTCAAAGGGAAAAGTAGGTAGTTGACCAATACAGATTGAGGAAAAGTAAAATCATGTAGGCCTATGGCTCCCATCAATAGGCTAACATTAGCATTTTCTATAAAATAAAGAATCCCCTAGGAAAACATCGGTGCTTCCCAACTCATCATTATAAGAAATAAGCGAACTGAATACCTTATCCTTGCATTTGCCTAGACCTCAATAACTTTGCCAATCTGGATACTATCTTCACCAATTTTTCATTTATATATTTGATATTCAGTTTTTGGAATCCAAACATACCTTCAAGTGTATTTGACATGTAGACTTTAGCTTTTTCAATCTTTCCATCTATGTGAATAGATGACTATGTTGCTCAACATATTATCTAGGATGGAAAGATGTATGACTGGTTCCCATATGTGCTTTTCCAAATAATTTGTGTAGCCTAAGTTGCATCAGTGATCCTTCCCATCACAACTCCAAATTCATACATTTCAAATGTGATAAGTATGAAAAACATTGTTAATTATCCCCTGAAATCATCAATTATGAATCCCAAAAGGACATTTAAATCATAGCCCATTTTAGAAATGAGAATTTTCATTCAAATTGTCTATTTACCCTATTTCTTCTGACATATATATGTCCAGTTGAACCTTTACTCAATATGCAGGAAAGCTAAAATTTGTGTATCACCAAGACTTAACAAGCATTATACAAACAGACCATTTTATTTCTATGGATCACATACCACTATCTTTTGAGTTTCCTTAACATTGTTATACAAAACAAGTATATATTATTCTTTATAAAATAAACACGGGCTTGGAGCAAAATACATCATCATCTTTTATATCCAACTTATGTGCAGGTCCATTTGGCTGCAACAATTTCACAACCCAGTCGAATGAAGGTGATCAAGAATATCATCTTTTAAAAGGATACGCAACATTTGGGTTGATGTAATCATCCTAGACCATTTATGTAAATATGATGCTTAAGAGGAATAAGCAATAATACATATGTCCAGAAAAATTTGAAAGTCCACAAAGCATCCTCAAAAACCAATGTTTTGGTGGACTTACATTATACCCGAAGTTATTAACAACCTAGATATGCCATACTAAATATGCCTTAGGGCATACATAATCCACTGACAAAATCTTGGGTTTTGATATCCACAACTTTGAATTCAATAAATTTATTTATCGAGAAGCAACCCCTATCTAGAATTACGAATCCAAATTTGTGAACTCCAATTCCCATTTGGAATTATTTCCTGGATACATTTTAAAAAAAATTAAGGAAATTCACATAAGAAATCATATTCTGAGAATCATATTATGATCAATAAAATAATGTCATCGAATTTTTACAATTACACTTATTTTTTTTTTTCACAATTAAAACTGATTGTGACAATTTCAACAATTTTGAAGTAATTTGGTGGACTACAATATTTCTGCTTATGGCATATGTTCTAACAAAATTTCATAACTATATACAAATTTGATTACATTTCGTAAATATTTCCACGAAATTATATTTTTGAAGAATTCAATTATAAATATTATATATATTATTTTTTTAAAAAATGTTTGCAATATTATAATTATATTTTGTTAAAAATCAACAAATTTAGAGAATATAATGTTAGGAAATCAGGTAAAATAATCACATCTTCTAACTGCATTAATATATTTAACGTTTCACTTTAAATCTTATGACCAATTCCAGCATAAGCACAGTTGCTCATAAAATTATAATACCTATTTATATTACTAGTTAGATTGCTGCACTTAATTTTAGCTTGACTATAGTTAGTAACTTAACAATATTTTAATATGAGATGTATGATAGACAAAAGGGACTGCTAATCTAATAAAATAATAGGTAAGGATTGGCTTGGACTTGAAAAAACCTAATAGATAAGTGAAATCATACATAATTTGGAGAACTGTATTTATATAGACGTTTTTCCAAAATGACATTAACCATCTTTATGAAAATTTTTACATATACTATTTTGTTAAGTGTACTGGTTTAAGGAATGAACAATGTTCAATCCTCTTGTTTCTACTTACATAAGATGAGTTTTTTTTAATCTTTATTGCTTGTTAACTGCAATTATTTATATATTTTAAAAAGGGTAATCAGCTCAAGGAGTGAATGGGATTTAGTCCTAGACATTTTATTACATGTTACTTACTATCTACTAAGTTGTGGGTTTCTAACTTGTAAACTTCATAGTGAGTCACTATTTAAGAATACATCATTTTACCATAACACGATTACCCCTTTCACTTCAACTATGACATTATTTGAATTGAGTATATTAGTATATTGGCATGCTTGTGCCTAATTTAAGCAAATCAACCTCGTAATTGGTTTTTTTATTTTTTATTTTTATGGTTAGAAGTGTTATTGAGCTAAATCTGTAGAAAATATGCAGTGTTATACAACAAACAACATAAACAAAACAATGTTGTAAACACATAAAAATAAATTAATGCAAATTCAAAACAGCACTATTGTGCATAATTAATTAATCCATTCAATTCTACCAGAGCTTCAACTCATACAAATCAATTTGTCTGTGAAGCTATGTGCTTCAATGCATACAATGCAATTACAATAGCACCTATTAAATAAAACTGTCTTTAACTAGACTCGACTGCAAATTGATCTTAAACTAAGGTTTTAGAAAAATAGAACACTTGCTTTAAAACTATCGCATGTTGTGCATGCATAAAAAAAATTGTTTTATTTGATTTGATTTTCCTAACAAGAAGACAAATCTGGAGTTAACTAAAGCATAATAAATCTAAACTTATCCTTCCTAAAAAGCTACGGGAGGAATTACACCCTACAAATGCATGCATATTTCCAATTCTCCCACTTAATTTTGAACCTTTAACTTTCACTATTATTGAGCTTCGTGTTTATTTTTAGATCTCCCATATGCAAGATCACAAACTCCCAAACAACCTCTTAAATACTTAAAAATGTTCTTTGCCAAATCCTTTGTAAAAATGTCTGCAAACTGATCTTCGGATCTATAAAATTCAAGATTAATTTCTTTGTTGTTCACCAAATCTCTCATGAAATGATACCTCATATAAATGTCCTTTATGCTCTTATGAAAAACATGATTTTAGGAAAACGCTATTTCCGAATTGTTGTCACAAAAAATCTGGGTAGCTTCCTCTTGTTTCTGCATTAAAACTCTTCTCATCCACAAAACTTGACATGTTACTCCTGTTGTTACTACATACTTTTCTTCTGCTAAAGATAACGTGACAATGGGCTGCATCTTTGATGCCCATGAAACCACTCCTGTTCCAAAATGAAAAGTATAGCTGGATGTGATTTTTTTGTCATCTATACTTCCAACACTACCACTATCTATATAACCAATGAGTTTCAACTCATCTTAACTTTAATAAAGAATTCCATGATTCTTTGTTCCACACACATACCTCAAAATCATTTTTCTAGCTTCCTAACATGAATCTTTTAGAGATTCCATGAACCTTGATATGAGGCTCACACCATACATAATGTCAGGCCTTATGGCCGTCACATACATAAGACTTCCAAAAAACCTTTTGAACAATGTTGGATCCACAAACGATCCGCTATCCTCTTTGCTCAAATTCAAACCTACTGCAATTGGTGTTGGCACTTACTTATAATTTAACATGTTAAACCTCTTCAAAACATCATCTTCATACTTTTCTTGTGCAATAAAAACTTCACCTTCTAATTTTCAAACTTCAATGCCCAAAAATTAATGCATAAGACCAAGATCTATCATCTCAAATTCCTTTTGCATGGATGATTTGAATGACTCTATAGATAGATTTTGAGTAATGATCAAATCATTTACGTATTAAAAAACAATTAGAATCTTACCTTACTCATATATCTTGGTGTATAAGTTAGGCTCACTGCTGCTCCTACTGAAACCATTCTCAATAAAATAAGAATTTATTCTTCTTTACCAAGCTCTAGGTGCTTGCTTGAGACCATAGAACAATTTCTTAAACTTGTATACATTTCCTTCATGACCTTCAATCTCATAACCTTCTGGCTGATTTACATAAACTTCCTCTTCAAGAAAACCATTCAAGAATGTTGATTTTACATCCATATGATAAATAGGCCATTATTTTGAGCTGCAATTGCTAAAACCATTCTTACCGTGTCCAAACAAGCTACTGGTACAAATGTTTTGTTGTAGTCAACTTCATATTACTACGTATAACCTCTTGCAACTAGTCATGGTTTATGTTTTTGTACTTTTCCATCAGCATTGTATTTGGTTTTGTAGACACACTTCACTCCTATCAGGTCCTTTCCTTTCGGAAGATCCATTAGCTCCCCTGTCTAATTCTTCTCTATTGCATCTATCTCATCATCAATGGCTTGTGCCCAAACTTTAATTTTTATAGCCTCTTCAAAATATATTGGATCTGCAACTTGAGAAAACAATTCAAAAACTAAAAATTAATTAGTTGTATCAACATTATAAATATCACTAAGACTCCTTGTTTTTTGTTGCGCAATACTATTTGATGATGGATTGTATTGTGGTGATGGAGTTGATTCTGGTGTTCTTTGTGATGTCTCTTGCATGGATGAAGATGAATGAAATCTTGGAGTCCTCTTAACTGTAGAAGGAGTTGTAGCTTGTGCTACAACTTGTGATGCTTGTCCAAGATTTGAAGATATAGTAACTTGCTGCTCTAAAGTTTCATCTTCCATATCATCATACGGGATAATTGCTTTTATACTCACTGTTTTCTCTATACTTTCATCCCATGCTTCATTTTCAATGAAATATAAATCCCTACTAATCACAACCTTTCTAGTGACCGGATTGTACAACTTGTATCCTTTTGTATTCTCTGAATACCCAACAAATATACACTTTTCTCCTTTTTTCTCTAAATTTTTCCTTAGCTCTTTAGGTACATGTGCGTACGCTACACAATCAAAAAATCTAAAATGTGAAACACTATGTTTCCTCTTTATCCATGATTGTTGAGGAACCATATTCCTAACAAAATTTTTTAGACACCTGTTTAAAATGTAAACATAATTTGCTACTGCTTATTAGCAATACTCCTTTGGAAGGTTCTTTTCCTTCAACATACTTCTTGCCATTTCCATAATGGTTCTCTTCTTCCTCTCTGCCACACCATTCTATTGTGGTGTGTACCTGGTAGTAAACTACTTGTGTATACCATAATATTTACAAAAACTTATAAATTCATTAGAATCATAGTCACCTCTTTTTTGTTAGCATTAGTTTAATCCATTGCTGTTAATGGACAGTTATAACTGTCCTCTCTCTCCTTCTCTCCTCCTGCAACCTTTATAAGGCTCTGCACTCTTGTTTGTAATGACACGCATTGAATGAATATAATTCTATCTTCATATCTATCTCCTACTCCTGCTATCATTGGTATCAGAGCGTGGAGGAAGAATCCTTGAGGTGTCTTAGCACAGGAGCGTGTAAAATCAAAGAGAAAAAGTTGAAACATGGTATAACAGATATACACAAGGAAGAATTTGGTGTAGATTTATTTGCATTGAAACTGCTTGCGTGACAAAACCTGTTTGGCATGAGAGATGAGGAGGAGGATTTATAGTTTTGTAACATGGTTGTACTATGGATTTTTAAAGTCTTCCTATAACTTAGTGGTCGAGCATTTATTTCTTCAATTTGTACCCATTGAACACAAATATTGTGCATGGAGACATTTTTACCGTTAAATTAGACCAAATAAACTTGCTGTGTGAAGGAGGACCATGGACAAAGAAGACAAGTCCAAGGCCAAATAAAGTCAATTATGCCCTTTTTGGCATATGTGTGCAATCGTTTGATAGTTATCTTGAACTATTTATTTTGTGTATTGATTGGCATCGTGTGCCATTGCTCTGGCGGTGATATATGCAAGTTGAGGTCTGACGTCAAACAACGAAGGATATTGAAACCCGTGTATGCTTCTGTAGAATTTTTAGAATTAG
Source organism: Taxus chinensis (assembly GCA_019776745.2). Taxonomy (NCBI): domain Eukaryota; kingdom Viridiplantae; phylum Streptophyta; class Pinopsida; order Cupressales; family Taxaceae; genus Taxus; species Taxus chinensis. The sequence goes on along the minus strand of CM034155.1, from coordinate 174,250,478 downwards.
GAGATAAGTTTGCTCTGATCACCACTCATCATTTCATGGATTGTATGGAATGTTGTGTGAATTCTCCTTTAATTACTGTTACTGACTACACAAAGGGATCAGAAGGATTTTCATACAACTACTATGAGGATGTTTCACCTAAGAACATTATTGAGATTGTTGAGATGTATAGGTGTGGTGAAACTCTTTCAGTTGGAATACAAAATCCAGATTGTATTATGTCAAGTCCAATTGGCAACAATACCACTTTTCTTGGTAAACCAAAGCCTCCACCTTGGCATGATTTAGATGCTTGTTGATATAATGTAACTGGTTATTGGAAGATGGAGGAAAAATGGAGGCTAGAGGAAATCCAGTGACCTCTTGCAAGCCGCAAGTGACGAGGCCATTGACAGATATTGTGGCAGAATAAGGTATTGAGGATCTATTCTTCAATTTTGGTTTGTTTATTTCAGTTTTGTGTTGGTTGTTCTATTGTTTTTTCAATAAAGTGCAAATTTTGTTTAATTTCCTATGTGGGACCTCCTAATTGAAGAGCGTCGTGGGGAACATGAAAAACACTGAAAGCAGCGCATGGTACTCGCCCTGGGTTCGTGGTAATCTTGTAAAACCATCGAGGTATCATCCTCTTGGGTTCGTGGTACGCCTGTAAAACCATCGAGGTAAAATCCTCTCGGTTCGTGGTAATTTTGTAAAACCACAGAGGTGAACAGTCGGAAAGTGTTCCTGTCCCTCTAGGTTTCTTGTCAACATTAGAAAAACCATGTGAGACCATGTAGGCACATGCTCGTGTGAAGATCCTCTTTGCGGTGTTCTCATTAAGGGGGGGACTCTCTATTTGGAAATGTATGTTTGTACGAACAATGTATTAAGGGGGGGAATTTTAGCATTAGTTTAATCCATTGTTGTTAATGGACAGTTAATGGACAATTATAACTGTCCTCTCTCTCCTTCTCTCCTCCCGCAGCCTTTATAAGGCTCTACACTCTTGTTTGTAATGACACGCATTGAATGAATATCGTTCTGTCTTCGTATCTATCTCCTGCTCTTGCTATCATTTTTTCCATCCTTACAACTTTGATGGAATATACACTTTATTTCTCTACTAATGACTTGAATTAATAAAATGTATCAATGGCATTAGATTCGTGTCTTAGAAATACACCCACTTCTTCCATGTGTAATCATCAATGAATGTCATAAAATATGAACAAACTCCAATAGAATTTGTTTGCATAGCTCCACAAAAATATGAATGTACAATCTCAAGAGGTGCACTTTCTCTTTCCGTTTTGCCAACTGGAAAATAATCTTTGTTTTGCTTCTCCAAAATACAATGTTCACATACTCTTTCTAGTTTCTAAATCAATGGAATACCTCTAACCATACTCTTTCTATGAATTAAATTCAAACCTCCAAAATTCAAATATTCATACCTTAGATGTCAAAGCCATGATTCATCTTTCACAACTGATTGAAAAGATGATTTTGTTCCTTCAGTGCAGGAATCAACTGTATTAGCAAAGGACTCACTTACATTAGCACATACCTCATTTACACTGGCACATGAAACAACACATGACTAATTCCCCTTAGTGCAAGAATCATTTACCATAGCACATGAATCATCTACTTGAGCAGATGACTTAGTAGAAGACTGATTTGACTTAGCATAGGAATTGGATGCAAACTGAGTTGTTGATTTTTTTTGCAAACAAATATTATTTTCTCTTTTTTTCTAGGTTTTAATATCAAAGGAAACAACCTATTGTTTCTCATCTTCACTTTTACAATCAGCTCAGTGTTAGGGGCTTTTTCCACAACCACACACTCATTGTCTTCCATATAAACTTTGTATCCCTTCTATACCAACTGTCCAATACTCATAAGATTCTACTTCAAACCTGTAAAATAGCAAACATCATGCATATTCATTTTCTCCCCCTTTATAGTTAGAATACTAACCGCGCCTTTTCCTTTTACAGACACAATATTGTTATTTCCAAGAGTAACATCACTCTTCACTGACTGATCTAAACTGGAAAACAAATCTAGATTACTTGTCATGTGATTACTGCAACTAGAGTCCAAATACCATACATCACATGGAATCTCTTTTAAAAAATTACATTTGATAAGGGACAAAGAAGGTATTGCTTTAACAATCCTTGTGCATGCAATAAACATAGATCTAAAACTAGAACTTATAATCTAATTTTCATTTTTCCTCTCCTGATCATATTGGTTTTTCTTACAATCATAAGGATAGTGCCCATACTTCTTACAATAATTCCATTGAACATGAGTCTTATCTTGTCTCTGACAATAAGTGTAACGCCCAAAAAATTTCGACACAAAATCCAAAGATTAATTAGGAAAAATTATGGAATAATTTTTTTTTGTTAAAACTGGTTGCAACGGGATAACCTTCAACTACGTTTAGTTTATTTCTCAGTTAATAATTCGTACATTTTAATTAACAATTAATTATTATTGTTTAAAATTCATCATTTTAGACTCGAATCCCCATCCAAGGTTCCCGTTATAATTTTGTTAATTAACCCTTACAAGACCTAGGCTAAACTACCCTTATTGCATTATATATTTAATATTCTAGGGCTAAGTCTAAAATTACTCTCCCATTAAATTAAGCACAAATAAATTTAATCCCTAATAAAAAATATTATCTGATTACCATTGACTAAATTTTATTTAATTACATACAAGATTCAAAGGCATTTTAAATTTTAAAAGTCATCAACTAAATCCGAAGGTTACAATTTAAGTTTACCTCCTAACACTTTTTTAGTGCCCCCATTCATAAGCTACATATGCTATATATATATATATATTCCGACATAATCCCCACCTAGCCTTTGTAGGGTTGAATCAAAACCCTCAGATGGACTCAATATGGGCCCTTGGATCTTAGGGATTTCAAGCTAAACCTAATCATCTTTATGGAGAGTTCTTATTCATTATTTTGGCTTATTTTCTCATTTTTGTTTTGCAGGTTTTGGGAGGAGGAGGAGAGAGCCATGGAAAGTTTGTTCAAGTTGGAGGATAGGTGCTCTTTTTTTATTCATTGATTATTCCATTTAATCCTCTCTTAGGGTTTGGTTAAAACTTTATTTGTTATTGAGCAATTTCATTGCATTTTCCTTATTTGGGTATGCTATTTTTTTCCCATTTTAGATCTATTTTAAATGATGTAAAAACATATATATATATATATATATATATATATATCTGTGTGTGTGTGTGTGTGTGTCTATTTGCTATTGAACTTTTTTCCGAATAGGAATTAATATTCACCCATTTTCAATTTGTGTAGAGAATTTCTATATACGGAAAATGATTTAATACTTTATATCTATTCATTTATAGGGTGACATTGAGAAAAATAATGAAAGTCCTTATTCAGCCTTATATACATAGCAAAGAGTTTATTTTTCCTTACTCTAAGAATTTTAAACTACTACTTCCTTTCCTTCAACGTAACAAAAAATATAAGTATAATTTCACTACTTAAATATGCCTTTCTTTCAATAAATTAATGGCACTCTATTTAAAATAACAAGTATATTTTAACAAGATCATATTTTTTTTTAAAATGAAACATATAACACTCTAGAGGCAATACAATAAATTTAGATTGAAAGAACTTCATTTCCATTTCATACCCATTTCAAGGATTCTACTTCCACTAACCAATACAAGATTTGGTAGTCTCCCTTTACAAGAACTAGCACATTTAAAACACAATTTTTTCATTCAAAACACTCTTAGTATAGTTTACAAGTTGAATATATTATCGAAGTAACGAATAAAATTTTCCTGTGCCTATTTTACCATATACATACATTTGAAATCTTAATACAAATCAATCATTTCTCAACACATTTACAAGAGGTTGAAAATATTTAAAATACAAGTTACAAACCTTCCACTTAAGTGGAGACAACATGAAAAGTATTTCTACTGAGGGGAATCTTGTTTATTTTCTTCAAACTACTACTAAGATCATTCTTCACTTAAAATCAACCATCTTCCCAAAGCCCAAAAACAAAAACCACAAGAGGGGTGTAGGAAAAACTCTCCACCCAACAAATAATCCAATGAGGAAGAGAATCATTCTTCCTCATCAGCCCCTGAGCCCTAACAATGAAATAATATGGGGTATTCAAAAAACATTGCCAACTTAAAATGGCTTCCACAATCACATTCATTCAACACTTTCAACACACTAAGAAAAATAAGAAAAAAAACAACACAAGTTTTCCAACACAAAGGCTCTAAACTCAAGCCAAGAAAGAGAAAGTAACATGGAGATCTACTTATTCCTCGTAAGGGTTTGGGTTCCCACCTTAAAACCTCAAATAACTCAATCACAACCCACAAAACCCTTATGCCTCCCTCCAGGAAAACAAACCTTATGCCTCTCTCACTCTTATGTCTCCCACAATAAAACAAACAAGATAAGCATAAATGTTACTTATCAACAAGGTGTGAAACCCCAACCCAACTCCCTTCTAAAATGCCAAGTTAAAAATCTTATTCCTCCATCCAAAATATCCCCATTTCCATTTTCTCCTACACAACGTAAAGGCCATTCTACTTCCCAAAATCACAACATGCAATAAACACTATACGCAGTAATTTGCACAAAAGCAGTAAAAGAAAAAACATGGGTGAAGACCGTACCTTGCAATTGCAAGAGTGTCAAGCAAAAATCAAGTACCACCCTTTCCAAGTCCAAGCAATCACAAGCTATCTCTAACCGCGAAAAGCACTCTAAAATACTTTCTTCCCCAAAATGCAAGAGTCCAAAAATAAAACAAGTACCCCCTAAATCCTCAAACAAATTAGAATAAATAGAAAAGAGAGGAGACAGAAGTGATGTGTCTCCAAGTAGGATGCCACATCATTTCTTCTCCATTCCACATCACAAGGTTAAACCTAAACCCAAAATCACAAAAAATTGGTGGTTAAGGGAATGAAAACCCTCTTAAAAACTCAAGCTCAAGCCCACACCCCTAAAGGAAAAAATTAAAAATATATGTAAGAAAGTGCAATAAATAGCACCTTTTTGTCCTACAATCACATAATGGGGTCTATTTTTTACCCCTTACCCCTAAGGGGTAGTTGATAGGTGAAATTAAGAGGTGTGGGACAAACTTAACTTGTCCCACAAGCCTCCAAAAATGGCCATAACGCCAAAATTCGAATTTTACATGAAAGGTTGAGTAGACACCACTCAAAATCAATAAAATCCTTCCAAATCCAACACAAACCAAGAACCACCTACTCACATTAATTTCCCCCTTTGGTCACATCCTGAATTACACTAATTAATCAAGTCTAATTAACTTAAATGGAGTACTTAACAAATAATAATAAAGGTGACTCTAAATACTAAAATAATACAATTACTCACAATTAAATAATTCCAAAAAGGGAAAACCACATATTTACCAAAGATCATATTTGAGGCCACCCCCCAATTGGGACCTCCTAACAATCTAATAATAATAACATCATACATCTACACTAGTTTCCAAGGTGACCTGTTGCCAATACCACAAATTCATTCACTGTTGGTCTCATATCCCCTTTTGTTTGTTGTGTTACAATTTCCTACAAAATTCAAAACAATACCTTTCCAGCCTCATGGCCATATTAGCGACATCAAGATAATAAAATACATGTATATACATATCAATTCACATCATCAAATATCACAATTAAACCATTGCTAAAATCAAGTAATTCACCAATTGTTCACAATTCCAAATATTTTGATTTCATCAATTTTTCAATTAGCAATAAGATCATAAAACCAACTAAATCATCTAACATATATATATATCAAAGTCAATGTGTCAGTACAATAGTAATTCTAAATCATCAAATGCCAATATGTCAACCCATGCATATAATCTATCGTGTAAATCACATCATGTCATATATCTAAAACATCCATACTGTCTATCAAATAAGCAAATCAAATATTGTAATGTCCATATATCAATGTTTAAAGATCAAATATGATAACAATGTCTATAGATACAATTTAAAGTAAGAAAAAATCATAGTAATGTCAATGTCGAAGAGGAGTGGGTACTACACCCACCTCCCCTTAGACTATACTTCCTTTTGGAAGTCACTAGAACAAGTGTTGGAACTGTGCTCTCAAGGGTGTGGCATCATCTCATGTACCTGATGTTTCATCGTATCGCTCCCACTGGAAGTGAACCTGATCAATCTCTCTACCTCGAAGACACTCTAAAATAATGGGTTCCACCATCACATGTGCTTGACCGTGCACCTACAATGCACTCTAATCCAATACATGAGAAGGATTTGAAATGTACCTCCTAAGCACAAAAACATGAAATACATTGTGGATATGAGAAAAGATAGGTGGAAATGCTGGAAAGAAGGCCAACGGACCGATCTGATGCAAGATCTTAAAGGGACCCACATACCTAGGAGTAAGCTTAGAGCCTTTTTATAATGGGGTCAAAGCATACAAGTGTGTCCCAATTTGTGGCCATAAATATTTTAAAATCTGACTAGTGAATAAATAATTAAAAAATACTATAAAAATTTAAAAATCAGGTAAATTCTGGATGCCCTACACCTTGGTATTTATAGACTCTTAAAAATGCATGTTTGGTCATTTTATATGTGTTTGGTCATGTTTTGGTTGTTCGACATAGTTTGATGAAAGTACAAAAAATACAAAAAAGTGGTACACAATTATATGCTTTGACCCAATGGATAGGGCTCTTATGAGGCCTGACATGAAGAAAAACCTTTGTGCCCACCTCAAAATTGTGATCTTTCATTCGCTAATCTACATACATCTTATGTCTGTCCTAAGCCTCCTGCAATCTCTATCTAGTCATGACAACCTATTGCTCCATATCTTACAATAATGTCAGCCCAAGACAAACCATGTCCTCCAAGCTATCCCAAATCAGCGGTGTCTTGCACTCCCTACCATACAATGCCTGAAATAGAGCCATACCAATCGAACTCTAAAAACTGTTATTTTAGGAAAACTCCACTAAATACAAGTACTCCTCCCACCTTGGCTGATGGTCCATGACATACATTCGAAGAATGTCCTCCAAGATCTGATTCACCCAATTTGTTTGTCCATATTTCTTAGGGTTATATGTTGTACTAAAGTTGATCTTCATCCCAAGAGCATGCTACATGGTATTCCAAAAGTGAGAGGTGTATAAGGGATTGCGATCATAAATGATCTTCCATGGAATCCCGTGTAATCTAAAAATATCATCCAGATATACTCACGCCACTGCACTACCTGTATAGGTGGTCTTCACTGGAGAAAAATGAGCCACTTTAGTCAATCTATCCACCGTGACCATGATGGCGTCATGGTTGTATTTCGACATAGGTATCCCTATAATGAAATCCATGGAAATGGTGTTCCATTTCCACTTCTGTATGACATGAGGATATAGAAGGCCAATTGGATGTTGATGCTCAACCTTCACCTTCTGGCACTCTAAACAGCAAGACACGTCTCCGTAGCCCTCTCCAATGATATAACTATCTCAAAGTGGCATGCATCTTCTTCACCCTTGGATGTGCTGAACAGGGCACATGGTGTGCTTTATTAAGGATATCCTTCCTTAATCCACCATCTCTAGGTATATAGATCTAGCCTCCGTGATGATGAAGCCCACTTGCTTCTAATGAAAATCCATCACACTTCCCCTCAAGGGGTCTCTAAGACTCGACCTCTACTCTGAATGAAAGGTAGAAGTTGTCCTATGGAAGCTACTACAAAATCCTAATCCTTAAGTCTGTACTAACTACTGTATCCATAACCAAATGTCTCCGATGACTCAAGGAATCTGCAACCACATTCTCCTTCCTCTTCACATGCTCTATCTCCATGTCATGGTCACAAAGAAAATCCATTCAATGTTGCTGATGAGCGTTGAGATTGGGCTGTGTGAAGAGGTGATAAAGAATCAAGTGATCTTTCCTGAGAATGAATCTCCTACCTAAAAGAAAATTTCTCCATTGAACCAAAGCATGCACAACTACTGTAAGCTCAAAGTCATGATTTAGATAATTATGGTCATAATCCTTGAATTTGTGAGACTCAAAGGATATTACACAACCCTCCTGCATCAATACACCTATTTATCCTGCTAAAGAAGCATCTGTGCTTACGAAGAACTATCCCTATGGATCTAGAACTACAAGAATGGGTGTTATCGTAAGGAATTCCTTCAGTTTCCTAAAGGCCTTCTCACATCTATCTGACCAAACAAAATTCTTCCCTTTCCATTGAAGGGAAGTGATGGGATGTGCAATATGAGATAAATCCTAAACAAACCTCCTGTAGTAACCTACCAATCCCATGAAACTGCAAACCTTAGTCGTACTAGTAGGTTTTGGTCAATCCGTAATAACTCTTATCTTAGAAGGATCGACTATGATATCTTCCCCATAAATAATGTGGCACAAATACTAAACCTTTGATTGGAAGAATGCACACTTCTCTAGATTCCCATATAGTTTCTACTCCCAAAGACACTACAGAACCTGACGAAGGTACTTCTCGTGATCCTCATTCACACGTGAGTAGATAAAAATATCATCAAGGAATATGAGTATAGAGCGGTCTAGAAAATTCTTGAACAATTCGTTCGTCAAAATCATGAACATTGTAGGGGCATTCATCAGACCAAATAGCACAACTATGAACTCATAGCGGCCATATCTTGTATGGAAAGTTTTCTTTTGGACATCTACCTCTACAATCCTCAGCTGATGGTAACTGGAATAAAGATCTATATTGGAAAACACTATAGCTGCCTTCATCTGATCAAAAAAATCATCGATGTGAGGAAGGGGGTAATGATTCTTGATCATTACTTTTTTTAGTTATCTTTAGTCCACACACAACTATAAAGATCAATTCTTCTTCTTGATAAAAAGCACTGGTGCACCCCAAGGAGATAGACTAGGATGAATTAGGCATTTCTCAAGAATTCCCTCTAGATATTACTTGATCTCACATAGCTTAGGGGTGGTTATCCTATATGGAGCACGTGAGATAGGTTCCGCTCCTAGAACCAAATCAATGTGTATGTCTATCTCATGTGGGGGAGGAAACCCTAGAAGCTCATTGGGAAATAAATCCAAAAACTCCTGCAAAATTGGGTGATTATCAAGTGAAGGTCCACTAACCCCATCCTATGACATATCACTAACTGTAATGGAATACAACTAACACACATGTTGTGCTAACCACTTAAGCTACATAGCGGAAATAGTGTGAATAGAGATGGGTCTCCTAACTCTAACTATCAATGACTCAACCCCCAAATCATCTACACAAGATATAACCTTACTGTAACAATCAAAGCTAGCTTTCTATGTAGATAAAAAATAAATTCCCAAGATAATTCTAGAGGAACAAAAAGGAAGGATATGAAGATCTAAGGTAGTGGTCAAAGGTCCTAGGTCCACTACGCACTCCTTGACTAAGGAGTCTACTAAGATCTTGGCTTCGGAAGCTATCTCGACATCCGAATTAAGGCCCTGCCTAACTGCCACTAGCTTGCATCTCTCTACCAAACATGGTGTAATAAAATAATATGATGAGCCAGAATCAAACAAAATAGAGGTAGGGATACCACCAATTCTACCTGTAGTCTCAATCATCGTGCCCTGATGCTCTTCCTAGTATTTCTCAACGACTGCATAGATCCAATGACTATGTCCCATTTTGGCAATTGTAGGATATAAAATAAGTGTCTTAACCTTGTTATTAGGTTTCAGTGGGCACTCTCTCCAATGGTGTCCAATTACACCGTATCCATAACAATTACTTGGTCCCCTCTAATCAGATGTGGCTCTAGCAAGTACTCTAGTGGTTTGTTTCGTGGATCCTAATGATTCTACTATGGAATTTTGTGGTCACTACCGATGAGATCTTGCTAAATGAGCTCTCGATGCTGCTTATGTCATGATGGGTCATTCAAGAGGAGGCCCCATACTTCATCCCCTATGAGTATCAAATCTCTCTGGAGGTCTAAAAGGTGGACGATTCTGCTGCTGCTACTGAGGTGATTTCTGAAATGACTTGAAAGATGAATTTGTAGAACCATGTCCGCCACGAGGAGGAGGGGTTGACCCCCTCAACCTGCTATCTTGCATCTACCGAATATGGCTCCGCACTCTATCCCTGACCTTCTATGTCTTCCCCCTGGTCTTTTCTATAATGTAGACCTTCTCAAAAACCTCAACGAAGGTCTACGGACAATGAATATGTACTGCACCTCCCAAATCAAAGTTTAGACCCCTGATGAACATGTGGATCCTAACCTGCTCATCCTGAATGTATTTGACATACTAAATAAATTCATAGGCCTTATACTGTGCTACTATCATGGATGCCTGGCGTAGGTCATAAAACTCATTTATCCTTTGTTGAATAAACCTCCTGGATATGTATCTGCTCCTGAACCTCTCCTTGAAGATCTCCTAAATAGCTATCTCTGAGTCTACATGGAGTTTCTACTCCTCATTCCTACACTAGACACCTGCTCCATCTCTCATATAGATCGAATCACAACTTGAGCCTTCGTAGATTCTAGTACATGGAAAATCTTGAAGCATCCGCTCAAGATCACTAACCAAGCCTCTACCTGAAAACCTCATGTATTGTCCTGGTGGATATTTCATAGCTTCAGGATCTCCTTGATATGATCTACGGATGATTACTGTCAACCCCTAGGTATCTCTACATTTTCATCCCTTAGCCTAGGGCTCCTAGATCTATCTTTGTGTCCTGAAACCCTATCTCCATGTCCCCTCTAAGGTGAATCTTCTCTAACTGACCACACGGGAGTTCCCAACCTAACTATTGTTGTTCAAAATATTGTTGACTTTAATGTGATGGCTCTCTATCACACTCGTCTGCTCCAACTGCTCCACCTTATAGACTGCATTAACATCCCTCACAAGATGGACTGGGTAAGTGCACCAAGTTGGGGGCCAAAAAGGGGGTCTTAAGTGGACACATTTTTCTGAAAAAAAAAAAAAAACTTCAACTTGTACGAGTTTTTCGAAATAGTTACACTCAAAATTGGAAGATGTTGTAGAAATATGAATCGTAGCATTTTGAGTCTAGTTTCTAAGCTACTAAATTTTATTGAAAATGAATAAGTTTAAGTGGGTCAAACAACTAAAATACCAATAGATGCTCTAGTTTTTGTTAAAAAACATAATAGAGTGACTTTCGTGCCCCCCACCATTTTTTGAGCACCATTTAGTATTTTTGAAAACCCTTTGGTAGAAAGATAGCTAGGAGCATATAGTTTGGGCTCCATTTTTAAAAGATTTTTTTAGAGAATATTTTTTTATTTATGATTTTTCTAGTACAAAAATTTTATGTTTTGAAAAATAATGGAGCTCCGACCGTGCCCCCCCTAACTACCTCAAAAAATATCAAAAATTAGATTTTTTTTTTGAATATGTATAGAATTATGCCTAGTTTGGGCTAGTATAAATTTTTTTAATTTCGATCACCCAAAAAAAGATACACCATGAAAGATAGACATATTTACACTTCAAAAAATAGCTATAAAAAGGCATAGTTAGAAAATAAATAATATGGAAACCTTATATTAGTCAGAAAATTTGAAAAATTATATTTTTAGAAAGAAGAGACTCTGTTCTACATCGTGGTATAATTTTTTTAAAATGGATCGATTGTTTTATTTTGATTTATCATAGAGGAAGTGTCATTTTTACATTTTCTTTTTGTAAAAACTCACTTGTTGTTTGTTGTGTTTGTGCAGGTCCATGCCTCAGGCTTGGGGATCCAAACCGGATCCCAAGCCTTAAGGCATGGCTTGGGAAAAGAGAAAATGCAAAAAATGCGTACACATTTTTCTTTGTTTTTTATATTGTGGCCCCCCAACGTCCCTTTCATCTCTTTCACGGGAATTCTCCAAATATTTTGTTTTGTTCTGCAATATTCTCTACATTCTTGCATGATTTTTTAGTATTTCATTTTATCCCCTACCCCACTAGTTGATTTTTTCTAATCATGGGTGATAAACATCGAGCTAAGGACAAGAGGAAAGTCAAGAATAAGACACCAGAGCAATTGGAAGAGAAGAGAATAAAGAAATTGAAGAGAATGCAAAAACTTCAAGCAGGGCAAGGTACATCTGCTATATCAAATGTAGCTAATGTATTAGAAAATTGGGATGAATACATAATGAAAATTTAGAGAATAATGATATTGCAATGAATAATGATATTTAATTGAATGATAATGTTGGTATGGATGAAGAAATTGATATGAATCCAATTCTTGAACCCTTACTTGAGAATCCAAATGTTAACCCTGAAATTTGTATGAAAACACTGAATGAAGAAAGTAACCTTATAAACGAATCTTCACCTCTAAGAACACCTCCTTCCATTTCGTGAAAGAAAACCAATTCACTTAATTGAAATTGATGAAAACATTATAAAACCAATGCCTAACAAAATGTCTAAAAGAAATGCGAGAAGAAAAGCTAGTGGAATTTGGGATAATTACTTTGAGAATTTAAATGACACACAAAGATGTCAATTATTTGTTTCATTGATGAAATTAATTAAGATGAGACCTATAATGAAGACCTTGGGGTTAAGAACATCTAATGTTGTTGATCAAAATGCATCAATTTTTGAAAACATACATAAAGCATACCAAACTATAGGTGGCAAAAGATGCACCAAAGATAGTAATGCTACATGACGTGCACTAACTAATTGTATAGTAAGTGATAAAACAATTAATAAACACTTGATTAGAAAAACAAGCAGTGCTTTGAAGCTAAATAGAAAAACACTAATGAAAGTAATAGAGAGACGTAAACGTCTTGAGTTAGTCAATAACACTAACTATTGGGCTTTCTCTAGCAAAATTTCACGAAAAGACAACAATACATCTGATATTCTAAAAGAATTAATTGTAAAATTTTGGAATGAGAACACAAGGGTGTCACCAAATAGAAGAGATACAGTAAAAAGAAGAATAGGTTCTCATAATCGTGAATCGTGTGCAAAATATTTCTTAGATATGACTCAAACAAGAATTGTTCTCTAAGTTTAAAAATTAAAATCCATAAATTAACATTAGCCAAAGATTCTTTGAAATGAGCAAACCCTTTTATGTGAAAATCAATCACTCACGTACCACTTGTTGTTACAGGCATCATGTTGAATTTTCAATGCATTATGGGGTTTTTTTTGTCAAATGCGTAGTGTTTTGCATACTGACATCATGTTGCAGGAGTGTGGAATAAGTGTCCCACAAAAATCTTCAAGGGAATTTATTCCAAAAATATTTTGTGAAAAATCAACAAGATAATTTTTTTATAACAATGCATGTTTGGATGGAACGTGGAATGTATGCGGTGGCTTGCCAAATCTGAAAATTTGTATCCACGAGGAGAGTACATATTAAATAGGAAAATAATTGGTTGATTTCACCAAATATAAATCGGTGGCATATCAATTAAAAGATGGAAAAACATCTAAGAGGTGTGAGCTTGTTACAAAACAATTACCTGTATCAAAATATATGGTCAAATTCAAAGAGGAAATTTTTTATGAGTATGCAAGGCACACACATAGAGCTTGATGGTTGGATGAACAGTTCAAGTTAAGAAATGACAAATTCCCACTTGGTACTATTGTTTCAGTAGTTGACTTCGCAGAGAATTACACATTACAACCATAAATGGAGGTTCAATCTCAATATTATAAATCAGTGCAAATTTCTATTTTCGTGCATATAACATTCATGCACTCTCCTGAAAGCACTGAGAAAGATCAAAAAATATTAAGAGATTATCATTTCTACATCAGTGATGATCAGAAACATTCTACAGAAGTATGTACAAGGGTGTTTCCAGGTGTTTTATGTGAACTCGAATGAGAGGAACATTAGTTTCGATCAAAATTACATTTGGTTAGACAACTGCACATCACAATTCAAGAATGCACATATGTTTTATTGGCTAAGAAGGATGCACAAAGAAACAAATGTACAACATATATGGATTTTTACTAAGGTAGGGCATGAAAAAGGAGAGCATGATGGTGCAAGAGCATGTGTGAAAAGAACACTTGCAAGAGAAGAGTTAAAGTTCAAGGAGGGTGCTAAATTTATAGATGTAAAAAACATTCTTGATTGGTGTGTCAAGAATATGGGACATGAATCTTCAGGAGAGATCAATGGTTTGTAGATATTTTTGGTTTATAGAGCAACAACATCTATACAAACTTTAAATATTGTATGACAGTTACAAGATCAAGTGATATGCACTCATTCCATAGTTCAGATGCAAATGCTTGGACTATTTATACTAGGTGCATGACATGTTTTTGTATAACATGGAATGATTTTGTGTGGAATGAATGTCAGTCAAAATTGGGTGGATGAATGGACTTGTAGACCTCTAATTCCACTCGACACACATCAATTTCCATGAATATTACAACTTACAGGGTCTTTAGATCAAATGACAACATCACATGACTTTGACCAAGTCTCTAATTTCGTACAACAAGGTACATACATAAATGTACATGCCATGTTTTAGATTTATAAATTATTAAATGATCAACTCTTAATGTATTTATAAATTGACTAAACAATTTTACTTTGTGATACATAGGGCATGTTTTTGTATTTATCACGATGGAATTTAATGAAGAGGAAACAAACTACTTCTTATCTTGTTGTGTAGAGGGGGAAAACAATTGACTTCCACAGTCATTGATGATGAAGACCTTGAGTATCCCACTAGATCAGTGGTAGTCACTAGAACTTGGCTTCGACGATATCCTATCAAAAAATAAAATATTTGGTTGTTTGAAGAGTATTAAGTACATCGGTAGATACTTCACTAATCACATTTGGTCCTTGCAACAAATATTAAATTGATCAAATATTGAGGTCGGCCATCAAACAAAAATCTGTGGAAGGTTCATGAATCGGATCATGAAGCAATTCTTGCTACTGTCAAGAATAGAGTTTGATCCTTGCGGTTCATTGGATTGAATTTGCAAAGGTATGTTCTTCATAAATTTAATTTGTATAATTACTAAAATGATTTTGTTTAAATTTTGTATGATTTAAAATTCTATTTAATTGCTTACTAACATGTTTATGTAGGTTAATGGTGCCAAAAAAGCTTCCACCTTCACGTGGTTGGCATTTTCAGTAGAGAATTTATTATTCTTGAAGCCAAGTGAAGCTAAGAAAAATTAAATATTAGAAAGAAGCAACAAACAAAAATTCTCATTTCAACACCTATATTGTAAAAATATCTTATTAAAATTCTCATTTCACCACCTATATTGTATGAAACACCTATATTATTCAGGGGATTGGAAATGGACAACCTTACATTGACTCGGTATGAATGGAGACGGAGAAAACCACAAGAGGATTTTGTAGCCTGGACGAGGTATCCCAAAAGCATGGGGAGCATAGGGAAAAAAAATGTCACCCTGACATGTTGGTGTAGTTAGTTCGGTCCCACAAGCTCTCGTTTGCAAACTATAGCCTCTGGCAGCCCTACACTGACTCAGACTGCACTATTTCTCGCGTTTACAAACAATAGGAAAGCGAGAGAACTAGATGGAGAGGGAGAAAACTGAGAGAGGATTTCATAGAGGGCCCTGACATGGAGCTCTCAGATCTGACAAGACATCTCTAGGTGCCACGGATTCTGAGAAATCACATGTCGAAGATATGGCGTGTTTGGGCCTCAGGGCTCTTAAGTGACTACTCCCAGATGGGGTAGCCCGAGAGCAAGGGGAGCGTAGGGAAAAAAAATGAAGCCTCCACTAGAGTTCACCAGGCCACCCTGACATGTTGGCATAGTTGGTTTGGTCCCACAAGATTTCGTTTGAAAAATATAGCCTCTGGCAGCCCCATACTGACTCAGACTGAACTATTTCTCGTGATTACAAACAATAGGATAGCGAGAGAACCGGATGGAGATGGAGACAACCGTAAGAGGCTTTCGTAGAGTGCCATGACATGGAGCTCTCGGATCTGATGAGATGTCTCTAGGTGTTACGAAGTCTGATAAATCACCCGTCAAAGATATGGTGTGTTTGGGCCTTAAGGCTCTTAAGCAACTATGCTGACTTAGATGTTGTACTACTAAGATAGTGTCGTCCGGGTGTATTCACTTAAGATATTTGAGGCACAAACATTCCATATCTTTGACATGTGATTTCTCAGACTTTGTGGCACCGAGAGATGTTGTTATACAAAATTCACCCCTCAAGGTAATTTTGATAACATGCATCAAATTCTTTAGTCCCAATCAAATAGATTGATTTAAGGCCCGAAATCATGTTTTTGGAGCCCCCTTGGCTTCCTTCTAACTCTCCCATCCAAGGAAAAAACCCAAAGAGTTAGAAAAGGTGAAAAAATTGCAAAAAACCAAGCTTGGGGCCGAAAAAATTAAGAAAATCAGATAAGTCCTAGTCCAGGCAGTCTGCGGGATAGTTGGGACGTCAGGGTGCGGATCGGTCGAAAAGCTGCCAGGTGGTCTACACAACACTTGGGATGTTGGGATGCGTAGGACGTGAAAAGGTGAACTGGCTGAAAAGTGAAAAAAATTTCCTAAGTCTTGTTTCGCGCGGTTTGGGACAGCTGGGCCGAAAGTACGCGTGGGGCGCGGATCGGCCGGTTTGGCGCAAGTCGGTCCATTTCAGGTGGTTCGGAGATATTTGTCCCAGACAGTTTGGGATATCTGGGCCAAAAGTACGTGGAGGACGTGAACCAGCCGATTCGGCCGAAACAGGGGACTTTCGTCCGGGACAGTTGGGCCAAAAGTACGCGTGGGACGCGGAAAGCCGAAAGAGCCGCCAACGAATGGAATCTCTCCACGTGTCTTCACCTCAAGAGGGACAAGGAAGCCCGAATTGGCTGAAGCAGGAGATTTTTGTTTGGAACAGCTGGGACAAAGGTACGTGCGGGACGCGAAAAGTTGAATCGGCCGAAGGCAGAGAAGAAAAGTCAACGTTTGACCCGTGAAACTTCAAACGGCCATAACTTTTGACTCCGAGCTCTGATTTTCATAAAATTGGACTTTCTGGAATGAGCACGATGAGGGTAGATATATTTAATTAATATAAACATATTCAGTTCCATTCAGTTAATGCTCATTCCCGTGAAATGACAGAAAACGTCTGCCAAACCCAAAATAGCTGCTTGCACTCAGAAGGCCATAACTTTTTCATTTCTCAACAAAATCACACAAAATTAGTACCGTTGGAATCATGGCTCCGAGCCTGATGCAAAAAAATCAAGATATTTTGGATTTGATGAGAAATTTTTCGAGATTTGTTTAGGAAAACATGTCTGGGTTCATAACAGTGTTTTATTTGGTAGCTGGGAGTACAATTAAGAGGCATGGTCATCATTCTTTCTCTGCTGCAGCACATGGGACAATATGAAGGGAGAAGAATTTGCTAAGTAATATATAATCATTTGTACTCCATGGCAATGCCTCAAATACAAGTGTTTGAAGGATAGATTTTGGGATTTACATTTTCCCTTCTCTTTCTCTTATCATTTTTCTATAAATTGGAGTGTTGGGCTCATTGTAAGAGGGGAGTTTTCAGATAGCAAAGCTCTATCAAAAATTGTTTTGTGAAGCCAATGTGCTACAGGCCATTTTAGTGGACTCCTTGCATGGTGATCCAGGCCCTTATATTGTAATAGATTGAACTGTGCATATCATGAAGCAATAAAATATCAGTTTGTGGATGTATCTTCCCCTGCTGTTTTTTCTTGCATTCTTCTTGCCCCTTTAATCTCCCTACAAGAATATTGTGTCTATTATTATGTTCTTGCAGGGATCCATTATCATTGTGTATGCTTGGAATATTGTTATGAATGCATTTTTCTAGATTATGGAGAACTTTCATCACCTCTTCTAGTGTGTACTTTACTTCTTTATTTCACACATTTGGAGACTACTCTCACACCCTCCTTTTCTGGTGTATCACCGCTTTAGTGTAGGATTTCATTTCATGCATTCTCTCTCCCTGGTCCCTTGGAAATTTATATTAGAATAGTTAGTTTCCCCCTGCATCAGAGTAGATTGTGGAAGGTAGTTTAGGAGCAAGAACTAGCTTTCTCTGGAGGTCTATCTCAAGTAGCAAGTCCCACAACTTGGAGATAGTACCCATGTTATCCAAACACACTGTGAGTTCAAGTATATGCACTTGTATAAACATAAGGGTGCTGTGATTCGGTGATAACAGACGTCTCGTCAGATCCGAGAGCTCCACGTCAGGGCCCTCTATGAAAGTATCTCGTGGTTTTCTCCCTCTCCATCTAGTTCTCTCGCTGTCCTATTGTTTGTAAACCTAAGAAATAGTGCATTCTGAGTTAGTGTAGGGCTACCAGAGGTTGTAGTTTACAAATGGAAGCTCATGGGACCGAACCAACTACGCCAACACGTCCAAATGACCTGGTGAAAGCTAGTGGAGGCTTCTTTTTTGTTCCCTACACTCCCCGTGCTCTCGAGCTACCTTGTTCGGGTGTAGTCACTTAAGAGCCCTGAGGCCCAAACATGTCATATCTTCGACATGTGATTTTTTGGACTTCGTGGCACCTAGAGACGTCAAGGCCACATATGACAATTTCTTGGAATAATAAACCCTACAACCCTCTCTATAAGTTGTCCAAAAATCAATTTTCTCCATTGCCACGTCAATTTGAATAAGTAATGCCTCCAATGTGTTTCCAAGAGAGGCGTGGTGGGGGTTTGTAGATTGTGCATCCCTCATTGTTTTGATTAAATCCTCAATTTTGTTTTTGTTTTCAACTATTTGGGCTACTAAATCTTTGTGGGAGTGTTGGGAGGGATGTTAGGATTAACAAGATTTGGTTATGGTTGATTCCCTCGACCTCTAATTGTAACAATAAAAAATATGTACTCAATTAAAATTTTAATCAATAATTATCATATTTCAATGCAATTTTGAGAAAATAAATGTAATTACCCCTTGTCCATGGCGCCATCGTCAATTCAGATCTTCCCGGTGATCTAGAAATGATCCTTTGAGCTTGAGATCCAACTAAATGGAAAAACGTGAGGGCACGAACAAGCTCTGAAACTTGCATTTGACGGAGGAAAAATGATAGAGGCTCGGGCCTCTTTTTTTTGTTTATGCTCAACATAATGTGTACACATTATGTAACGCATATGCATTATGCTCTGGTGATTCTCAAGCCAAACAAACTAAAATGCAAGAGTGTTTTGTTTTTTCTCACATCCTTGTCCACTTTTTGGCCCCCCAATTTCATGCACTTACTCATATTTGTAGCAGTACTTCCTGCTATGTAGGTGTTATATCTAACTCCATGTGGAAACTCACCTCGCTTGACTCGCGCCTCCTGCATAAATCAATACGGGAGTTAGTTTACCATTCTAGGTTTTGTTTCAGTTTTCTAGGTTTTCTTCGTTTCAAAATATCATGCAAAGTTGTGTGATCTAGTTATAAGTTATACTAAGTTAATTGTTTTTGTTTTCATGTGTGCACAAGGGTCCAAGTGTTGAATGCATGGCTATGATACCAAATGTAACGCCCATAAATTTCCCACACAAAACCCAAGGTAAAACAAAATATTAATTAGGAAAAATTACAAAATAAATTATACTTTGTTAAAACTAGTTGCAACGAGATAACCTTCAACTAGGTTTAGTTTATTTCTTCGTTAATAATTCATTTGTTTTAATTAAAAATTAATTATTATTATTTTAAATTCATCATTTGAGGCTCAAATCCCCTTCTAGGGTTCCTATTAAAATTTCATTAATTAACCCTTACAAGACATAGGCTAAAATACCCTTATTACATTGTTTATTTAATATTCTAGGGCTAAATCTAAACTTACCCTCCCATTAAATTAAGAACATATAAATTTAATCCCTAATAAAAAAATATTGCCTGGTTACCATTGACTAAATTTTATTTAATTAAATACAATAGTCAAAGGATTTTTAATTTTTCAAAGTCGCCAACTAAATATTGAGGTTACAATTTAAGTTTACCTCCTAACACTTCTTTAGTGGCCCCATTGATAAGCTACACATGCGTTTTATTTAAAAATTTATATTCCCAACTAATCCCCACCTAACCTTTGTAGGGTTGAATTACAACCCTCAGATGGATTCAATATGGGCCCTTGCATCTTAGGGATTTCAAGCTAACCCTAATCATCTTTATGGAGTGTTCTCATTCATTCTTTTGGCTTATTTTCTCATTTTTGTTTTGTAGATTTTGGGAGGAGAAGAAGGAGAGGGCCATGGAAAGTTTTTTCAAGTTGGAGGATGGGTGTTCTTTTTCTTTTCATTGTTTATTCCATTTAATCCTCTCCTTGGGTTTAGTCAAAATTTTATTTGTTATTGAGCAATTTCAATGCATTTTCCCTATTTAGGTATGGCATTTTCACCCCATTTTAGATCTATTTTAAATGAAGTAAAAGCACAAATCTTTTTGACGTATATATGTATATATACACACCTATATATATTGTTATTTTATACAAAGAGGTCGCAGTTTCAAACAATTTAATGGCCGCGAGTAATGATCTGGCCACATTGAAAAATTGAGTTGGACATAATAATATATATGTCAAAGTTTAAATAAATGAGGGATTGTTTTATTATTTAGTGGGTGGGAGGTTGCCGACCCCACCCCCTATCCCATATTAATATGGGGTGGGGGTGTGGTCAGTAAATCCGCTTCCCCCCTAGTCCCAAATACCAATAACCCATAAATGGGCGCAGCCGTACAACGACTTACCAAAATAAAAGCACAAGGCATTTTATTTTATACATATAAGTTTGTTGGATACATGTTTCGTTATATATATATATATATATATATATATATATATATATATAATTATATGTATAAAAAAATACATTTACTATTGCACTTTTGTCCTAAAAGGAATTAATATTCACTTAGTTTCAATTTTCTTAGAGAAAATGATTTAAAACTTTCCATCTCTTCATTTATAGGGCGAAATTGATAAAACTAATGAAATTCCTTATTCAACCTTATATACATAGCAAAGAGGATATTTTTCCTCATTCTTAGAATTTTAAACTACTACTTCCTTTCCTTCAACATAACAATCAATGTAGCTATAATTTCACTACTTCAATATGCATTTCTTTCAATAAAACAAAAGTAACTATTCCCTTTCTTTCACAATGGCAATCCATTTTAAGTAACAAGTATATTTTAACAAGTTCATCAATATTTTTAAAATGAAACATATCACATTCTAGAGGCAATAAAATAAACTTAAATTGAAAGAAATTCATTTCCATTTCAAGCCCATTTCAAGGTTTCTACTTCCACTAACCAATGCAAGATTCGGTAGTTTCTGTTTACAAGAACTAACACATTTAAAATGTAATTTTTTCATTCAAAACACTCTAAGTATAGTTTATAAGTTTAAGATATTTTTAAAGTAAAAAATGCAATTTTCCTTTGACTATTTTCCCATATAGATACATTTGAAACCTTAATACAAATCAGCCATTTCTCAACACATTTACAAGAGGTTGACAATATTTAAAATACAAGTTACAAGCCCTCCACTTAAGAGGAAACAACATCCAATTTTTTTCTACTAAGGGTGATCTTGTTCCTTTTCTTCAAATTTCTACTAACATCATTCTTCACTTGAACACCACCATCTTCCCAAACCCCAAACACAACAACCAAAATATGGGAGTAGGAAAGACTTTCCACCCAACCAATAATCCAATGAGGAAGAGAAGCCTTCTTCCTCATTGGCCCCCGAGCCCAAACAATGAAACAATATGGGGAATTAGACAATCATTGGCAACTTTACATGGATTTCATTATCACATTCATTCAAAGCTTTCAACACAATAAGAACAATAACAAAAAAAGCATCAACACACTAGTTTCTAAACACAACGGCTCTAAAATCAAGCCAAGAAAGCGAATGGAACATGGGGATCTACTTATGCCTCCCAAGGCTTTGGGTACCCACCTTAAAACCTCAAAGAACTCAATCACAACCCACAACAACTCTTATGCCTCCCTACAGTAAAATAAATCTTATGCCTCTCTCAGTCTTGTGCCTCCCACAATAAAACAAACAAGATAAGAACAAATGTTACTTATCAATAAGGTGGGACACCCCAACCCAAATCCCTCCTAAAATGCCCAATAAAAAATCTTATGCATCCCTTAAAAATATCTCCATTTCCATTTTCTCCTACACAGTCTAAAGGCCATTATACTTCCCAAAATCACAACATGTAACCAACACTATACACATTCATTTGCACAAAAAAGAAATAAAAGAAAAAACATCGGTGAAGACCCTATCTTACCATTGCAAGAGTGTCCAACCACAAGCAAGTTCCAACCTTTCGAAGTCCAAGCAATCATAAAATATCTCCAAATCCAACAAGAACTCCAAAAGCAAGTTCTTCCCCGAAGTGTAAGAGTCCGAAAATAAAACAAGTAACCCCCAAATCCTCAAAAAAATTAGAATGAATACTAAAGAGAGGAGAGAGAGGTGATGTGGCTCCATGTAGGATGCCAAATCATTTCTCTTCCATTCCACATCACAAGGTCAAACCCAAACCCCAAAGCACAATAAATTAGTGATGGAAGGAATGAAAAACCTCTTACACACTCAAACTCAAACACACACCCCTAAATGGACGAAATTAAAAATATATGTAAGAAAGTGCAATAAACAACACTTTCTTAATGGGGTCTTACAATAAAATAATGGGGTCTATTATTGACCCCTTAACCCATAGGGGTAGTTGGTAGGTGAAATTAAGAGGTGTGGGAAAAGATTAACTTTTCCCACAACCCTCCAAATATGGCCATCAAGCCCAAATCTTAATTTGACATGCAAGGTTGAGTAGACACTGCTCAAAATCAATAAAATCCTTCCAAATCCAACACAAACCAAGAACCACCAACTTACATTAATTTCCCCCTTTGGTCACATCCTAAATTACACTAATTAATTTAATCTAATTAACTTAAATGGAGTACTTAACAAACAATAATAAAGGTGAATCAAAATACTAAAATAATAAAATTAGTCACAAATAAATAAAACTAGATAAGGAACACCACAAATTTACCCAAGATCACATTTGATGCCACCCCACAATGGGGAACTCTTTACAATCTAACAAAAATAACATCATACATCTATACTAGTTGCCAATACCCCAAATTCTTTCACTATTGGTGTCATATCCCCTTTTGTTTGTTGTGTTACAATTTCTTGGAAAATTTAAAACAATACCTTTCCAGCCTCATGGCCATATTAGTGACATCAAGATAATAAAATGCACATGTATACATATCAATTCACATCATAAAATATCGTAATTAAACCATCACTAAAATCAAGTAATTCACCAATTGTTCACAAAACCAGCTAAATCGTCTAGCAAAAATATGTATATCAAATGTGTCAGTAGAGTATTAATTCTAAATCATCAAATGCTGATATGTAAACCCATGCATATAATCCATCTTTTAAATCACGTCATGTCATAAATCTATAACTTCTATATTGTCTATCAAATATAGTAATGTCCATCTATCAATATCTAAAGATCAAATATGATAACAATGTTTATAGCTCCAATCTAAAGTAAGAAAAAATCATAGTAATGTCAATGTCGAAGAGAAGTGGGCACTACTATAACTATGTTCCTGCTTTTTTCCTCTTCCACATGTGTTTGATGTACCACTATTGTGTCCTCTACAAGGAATTATTCCTCTTCCTCTTGGGCTAAACCTTCTTATTCCTCTTCCATGTATATACCTGTTATCTAAGATGTAAAAACTTGATCTACAACTGCATGTTATCTATTCAGCCTTTGTTCATTATTTATTAGTGATGCATGCAACTCATGAATAGAAAACTAACTCATATCTTTAGTTTTTCAATAACAACAACTAAAATATCAAATGTTATAGGAAAACTCCTAAGAAATGTTTCAATAATCCTTGTGTTTTCAATAGTCTCACCCTAGGATTTAAGTTGATTGACTAAGCCAACTACATAAGTAAAAAACGATTCTACGGAATCTGAACCTTTCATTGATAAATTCTCAAAATCTCTAAGAAGTAACTATAGATTGGCTATTTTTACTTTCTCCTTACCTTGATATGCAACTTGAATTTTATCCCATGTGGATTTTTCTTGATTGGCTGCTACCACTCGCGGAAGAATGCTTCCATGCATTGCCTAATCAATATAGAAAAGGGATTTTCCGTCTTTCTTTTATAACTCCTTCAAAGTATCTTTCTCTCCCTATGAGAGTGTGTTCTACGCCACTACATCTGCGGGCTCTATGTACCCATTATTAATAATCTCTCACACATCTTGAGATCTGAATAGTGCCTTCATGGTCAAAGACTAGTACTCATAATTCTTTCCATTAAACCGTGGTGTTCACATACCAGATGTAGAAGACATAGCTTGCTACTAATTTCATAATCTGCTGGAACAACTCACTCTGATACCAATTTGTAGAAAATATGTAGTCGTATACAATGAACAACATAAACAGAACATTAAAATAAACACATAAAAATAGATTAATTTTCTCAAAAACCAGCACTATTGTGCATAATTAATTAATCCCTTCAATTGTGCTAGAGCTTCGACTTATACAGATCAAGTTGTGTGAGCAAATTTGTGCTTGAATGCATACAATACAATTACAATTGCACCTATTAAATAAAACTGACTTCAAGTAGACTCAATACTGAAATTTTCTTAAACTGAGATTTTACAAAAATAGAACTGTTGCTTTAGAATTACTACCACATGCTATGGATGGATAAAACAAATTGTTTTATTTTATTTGACTTTCCTAACAAGAAGAAAAAGCTAAAGTTAACTAAAGTATAATAAATACAAACTTATCTTTCCTAAAAATCTACGGGAGGAAGTACATGCTGCACATCCATGCATATTTCCAACAAAATCTAATTAAGGGTTTCATTTTATTGTTTTTTTGTTTGTTTTAGGGATAAATTATCCTCTACATTCTGTTGTTGGTAGAAGCCCAAGAATATTTTATTTTATTCTGATGTGGGAAGAAGTCAGGGATTCCTTATGGATAAAATTACACATAACATGCATTACACAAGAGATGACTAAATGAACTGAAGAAATTTATTAAAAAATTAGACTGCAGTTTTTTTTTTGTGTAGACTTCAAATTATAAAATCCAAATGAAGGAAAATAAAATCACCTATTATTTGAACTCTAAAAGAAATAAAATAAGAGTAATTTAATAATTATATGAGAAACTCCATTCATTTATGATTAATGAATACAATCCAACATTAAAAAAAAATAATGAAATAAAAGAACAAGTGTGACTCCAAATTTTTAAAGGAATCTTAAATAAGTGTAGGCACATTATGCAAAATTGAGTTCTTACATGCAGACCATTAAAAATAATAATGAAACAAAAGAACAAGTGTAACTCTAAATTTTTAAAGAAATCTTAAATAAGTGCAGGGTCATTATGCAAAATCGAGTTCTTACATGCAGACCATAGAATAGAAGCACAAAGTGAGTTCAAGCTTATGAAATCTGTACTTTAGACATTTGAATCTCTATTTCAACCATGCATACATGTTTAGAGGGATGTCAGGTTTAATATTCCCTCACAAAAATACCCATAAACATCAAAATAATTTATTTTTTAAATAATTAAAACCCTAAGCTGCCTCAAATCACCGTTAGGAAAATAAGAAAATAAAATAAAATAAATCTTTACCCTACAATGCACCATTAAATCCTATTCATAACATTATGTAAGTTAATTAGTAAAACCAATTAAAACTATCATGTCCATGTTAAAAAAAACTCTTCATAACAGAAATTTAAATTTCTGCATTCACCTAAACCACATATGATATCAACATCCATAGAAAGAATACACTGAATCAGTGAAGGTCTTGCAAAGTTAAGAAAAAATTAATACAAAATATTTGAAGTATAATTTTTAGCAACTTTTTTTCATCTCTCACAAACCTTAAAACATACCAAAGGAAAAAATATATATATATCAAAACACAAAAAAATATAGACAAAAAGAGGACTCAAAGATTCAAACAAAACAACCACACACACAACAAAATAAAATAGTAGAGTAGCGAAAGAAAAAAGATAGAGGTCATAGCACATGGAACCAACTTTAACAAACAGAAAAAATTACTCGACACAAAATATAAACTAGAAAAAGCATCCATAGATGCTTGTCAGAGGCCGATAGGCATATGGAAAGAATGATTAAGAGTATTTACGTTGCTAATAATCATATTTTATTAAATCAAAATCAGAAATTAGTTATAACTATGTGTCCATCCTTTGCAAGTTACAAATACATATTATATTTTTAATTAACAAAATTAAAGAAGCGATTACGACAACCATATTTCAATTACAAAGAGACTCAAATGAGAATAACTTATGGGAAGAGTTGTTACTTTTACATCACGGAATGTGAGTACAAAATTGTTGAAATTGAAACCTTGACTCCTTATTAGGACTCCTTTAGATAAATGTCACATTTTGTCAAGATTGATTCTAATGCTAGTTGTGCTTATAATAATATTTTGCAATTACAAAAAGGCCTCTGAAAAGGCCTATGATATATTTGCTAAACATCAACATTTTGATAACCTTATATGATTCATATATATCCATCAACAAGAAGATGGATCACACGTGTTTGTCCAACACATCGATGTTTTAATAAATATATGACAAGCCTTTTAGAAGCCATAAGCTTAAATCTAGATGTGATTGCCATGTTGTCAAATAAAGTCAAAACAATTCGCAAAAACCTTACTTTCTATCCGTAACATTGGCTTTGAAATTGAATAATGCATTTGAGAAGTTGAGGGAGCCAAAATTCTCAATTCATACAGAAGAGGGGTCAAATTCAAAGATCCTTTAGAGTGAAGACACCCTTTCAAGAATCTCCTGCTAGAAACACATAACAAAAGTGTTGTTGAAAGCAAACCCTAGATTTTTAATCCTAGAGAGTTTAGGAAAACAAGATTAAAAGAGATATAAAATTGCACCTACTGGAGCATAAAGTCACATATGACCAACATCCTGGATCCACAATTCCAGCGGGCTTGCCAACTGAAAGGGCGTTAAACCTGACGTCATTTCTTCATCGTTTTTTGACAAAGCCTTCTTGAAATCGCCGTCCCTAGAAGGTTCCAAAATATGCCATGTCTTCACATCTTCAGATAACCTTGAGAGGAATAACAGTCTTTCCAATATGTAGATCGAATTCATAAAGCACGACGTGGGCAAACATGGTATGAAGCTTATCTATATCCAAAACTGTGACTTCCTCGGTGTTTCAACCCATCGATTGTGCTATGGAATCCTTCAAATCCTGAATAAGATAGACATTGAAGTAAAAATGAATACCCTAACAGAAACATACAAGAAGGACAAATTTTAACCTTCGTTCAGATAAACGCGTATTTAATTTTTTTATTAAAAATAAAGCTATTTACATTAACAATAGAGAAATATCAGATGAAACCCACAAAGATCACTTTCATAATAGAAAGTGTTGTAAATTGTTGAGCATGGCCACCTGCAAGCAAAACTAACACTAACACCTTAATTCCAAACAACCGTGAGGTTGGAGATGCCATGAGTATAACCCTCTTTAGTGTCCACTTCCTGCCGAGGCATAGAGAACCCTCTTAAATGGAAATACGAGGGCTTAGTGGGAATCGAATTGAAGACCGCCCAAAATCATATAACAGAAATGATCCAAGAAATGTTACACTCGGAAGCTTCTGGACCTTTCTTATTTGAGAGTAGTTTTACTTATATTTAGTGGTGACGTGGAAGGGAAGACTTGAAATTGGCCAATCGGAGGCATGGAGTTTTTATATTGGTATCGGGTGGCATTATGGCAGGCCATGGCATAGTCCCAAAATACAAAACCATGGAGATGCAATGAGATAGTTTCGAAATACTTGGGCAAGATGCATAGACATGTAGGAGCCACCAAGTCATTCGCATAGCTGGTCTGCGAACCCATTCACCAACACACCAAGCATGGCGAGTTAACATAACAAACGTGACCAACAAGTTGTCAGTTAGATACGAAGAGCTTAAGCCCTATCTTGAGCAAATATGACTGGTAAGTTTAATGCAGACTCTCAAAATCTTAACCTAGATCTAAACAGATTCAGGGAAGAATAACAGTGTCATTGATTCTCAAGACCTTTAAAAAATCATAGCAGAGGGCTCGAATGGACATGGCATACGTAGGTAGAGCTAATACCAACATCATGAGTTTCAGCTGAGTAAATAGTTTGATCCAACAACAAGTAAGTTAAATAACCAGCTCATGCCAATTAAACACAGACGGGCACGACTATAACAGAATCAACAAGGTAAAAGCTCAAAACAAAGCGACCCCAAACTATATTGTAAATTAGAGTTGGGCGATACATAAAAGCAGTGGATTTGATACCCAAATCTGGGAGACACATACAAATCAAACGAAGCCATAGCCAATACAAACCCAGATCCACTTGCACAGGTTGTTATTTTTCATCGTTTCAATTGAGCATGGATTAATATGCTACTTGGAGGAAATATGGAGGGTCCCAGTGGCTAGAGAAGATAGAAAATACGTCATTAAATTGTCATGGGAGTTTTCCTATCTTAATCGGGACATGATACGCGTAGTATCTGGCCGTGAAAGGTAAGGCCAAGCCTGCAAAATTCCGCAAGAACAAAATGACCAACGAACTTTCCAGGAGCAAACAACACCGCAAGTATAAAATGACCAGCATGATTTAAAACCTCAGCTCACCCAACAACAAGAATATACATAGTTTTTAGGCAGCCAAACAAACTTTATAAATATAGCAGCCATACAGAGAGCTATATTATAGAGTCTAAACAAGAGCACATTTCTCTTTGATAAAACATGCATATCCAGATCAAGAGAAATGCAAAAAACTAAACAATGAGTAAGCTCTCAGATTCACAACACAGAGCTGTAGAATAACGGATTTGCCTTCAAACAATGACGAACATCTTTATACCAAGCGAAAGCAGATCTATACTGAAGTAGACAGAGCCCAAAATGCTAAGTACAGAGCTTAGAAAGGCACAATAATAGCAACCACAGACAGCTGAAAACTTCAACAACAATAGCCAGCTCAAGGCACTAAGAAAACGATGAAAAAGTAGTTACCAAAATTAAAAGGGAGGACGACGATCATTTTTCTATATTGTGTTTTTTGAAATATAATCGGGGAAAAAACAAACAGCCACAAAACCTGCGATGTCAAGCCAATAAAATAGGATGACGACGACGAAAAGTGGCAGTTAACAAAAAATTCTATCTAGGAAGGCCTATCGGCCAAAAATAGAAGACATAAACAACCACACAAATGAAAACAGATTCAGATCGTTGAAAACAATAAACACAGAAATAGAGAAAACAGGAATGCACTAAATGCAAACTCAAGCTATGTTTATGTTGGTCGAGGAGGTCGGCATTCGGTTTCGAATCCTCGTCTCTTTTAGACTCCAAAGCCTTGTTTCCCGACCATTTCTAAGATGAGAATATGGGCTCGCGTTTCAACGGCTGAGAAGGTGAGAATGTTACACTCCATTGATTCTCTGCAATTTGAGATTGTAGTAATGTATCTTTATAATAGATGAATTGTTGCTTGATTCGTGAAGAACCCAGAAATTGTCAAACAAAGCTGTTAAATAAAATTCAAAAAAACGTAGGGGATGAATCCATGGAGAAACGGTTGAATTCATCCAAACTCGTGCCATTCTTTCTTGACTAGAAAGGTAATGTTCGCACCAAGTAAATCGTTCGATTTAAATGCACATTGCTACTGATTTTTTATTTATTTTTATCAGAAGAGCCGGTCTCATTGGTGAGCCTGCTTGCATTGTGGGGTCTCTGTTTTTTTATTCTAGTGTGGGGTTACAAATTTTAGGAAATGTAGTATGGCAGAGCAATTCTGTGATGCATTGAATACTTTCTTGAATCCAAAAATAAACAATATTAATTTTAAGGAATAAGATAATTCTTTTTCCTATTTTCAAGGTAAAATTAAATTCCAAATAAATTTTAATATTTAAATATATATATATATATATATATATATATATATATATATATATATTAAGATTATATGATATAATCTACAAAACAAATATAAATGAATGCCACTACACACACTCTTAATCATATTTCTTTAATTTGATATTTTTTACGCTGAAGGTGTGTTCCCTATGAGAACTGTGGCTGGCTGATTATGAAAACTTCAAGCATGTGGACGATAAACATCGAAAATTCAGCGTTGACATCCAATGCTTGTGAGTCACTACAGTATAGCGCCTACAATGGATTTACACATTGTACCTCGAGAATGGTGCTGCAAAGGTTACAGTGCAAGTGGCACAAGTGCTCAGAAGCAGAAGAAGTAAAATCAATTCAACGCCTCCTACCTAATCCTCAATCTTCTTCTTTTGCATACAAAAAACAAAATAGTGGTAGGCAATCCTTTCCTCTCGAAGACCATTAAACCCACTCGAGTTACACATACAAATCCAATTTAATCAATTTTTATATAGTAAAACAAGGAGATATTAAGGTTAATATATTTATCTACGTTTGTAGGTCTGATTTAACCCATAATGGTGCTGATTTTAGGATGAATTTTAACGAGAGATTTGTTTAGTACAATTCTCCATAACGTTATGTTTATTTATTTAATTTAATTGTCCTGAGATCTCCGTTTAGTGTAGTTTCCCATAATGTTATGTTTATTTAACTTTAGTTTTAGTGTGGTTAATGCCTTCAAGTCTCAAATAAAGTGCTTTTATTATTATGCAAGGAAAATGACTTTTCTGAATTAATATGGCTGAAATTAAAGCTATCCAAAGAGGACTACAGGTGGCTATTAAAATTGGATGGAGAAAGTTCAAAATCCAATCGGACTCTAGAATCATGATGGCCCTATTGAACGTTTCTAGTAATGGTCAACCTCCACAGTGGAGAATTGCCGTGGAAGTTTGTGAAATCTAGAATGTTCAGCAAAAGGCTCAAGAGATTCAGTTCACCGACATTCCCAAATAGAGAAATAAGGTTGTTGATTGACTGGCGAATTGGGCTCTAAAAAACAAGGATATCTTCTTCTGCGGGTCACCTCCTCCATGGTCGTTAATAAAGATTCAAGAAGAAATCAACAAAATCATAGACCTTGACTCTTCTTAATGAATATTCCTATCGTTATTTTTGTTGATAGTACTAGAGAGATAGATAATAGCTTCCATGTTTGGCATGGTAGAGTTTGTAACTAAATATTTATATCAATATAATGGGCGACTGTTTTTCCAAAAAACAAATGGCAGATCTAAAAGGCCGTTTAGGATGTCTCGCTCTCCATGTTATGCTTTGGGTTTTGAAGAGCGCTTAATGTGATTGGTGGGTTTGTTTGACATTGTTATGTTTTTCCCTCTCAACTTTTTATTTTCTATTAAATAGATAGAGAAACAAACAACAAATATGATACTTTTGAACCACAATCTTATCAATCTAAGGAATATCTTTATTGAATGCCCTTAAAAAAAATTAAAATGTGTCCTGCCTCTCCAAACCCTAATTTTCTTACATTAAACTTTTGCTATTAAGAAAAAAATTATAATGGCATTCGGGATGCGGATAAATCTAAAATATTTATAACTTGTAAACCCTAAAATTTCATTGTTATACTTTTCCTATCAAGGAAATATTGATAAAAATGAATACAAGGTCTGGGTAACATTTAATTGTTGTGAATACTCCCAACATCAATATAATGTGTGCAAGTGACTTTACTTACTTACTAGTGATAATACACAAAATATTTTACTTCTATTATTCGAAAATGACACAATGCTCTATTTGTATATATGTTTTGATAGATGGATGGGAGCATCGAATGTTTTTTGATATGTAGTTACCAAGAGGTGTAGATACATAAATATGTTATTATAAAACGATATGTAGGTAAAAGACAACTAGATTGAAGATTAACAAAAGAGACAATACACATTTAATATGTAGTGTAAGATTGTTTATTAAGCAATATTCCACCGACTATTTAACAAATAGATCAACAATACATATGAAAGCCATGAGGGGGTGTAGTTTTGTTTTGGTTTTCTTTTTCTTTTAGGGGGTAAGACTTTGTATATTTTTGTTGCATTTTCTCTTCCGCAATATTTTTTTACCCCTCCTTACATTGACATATCTACCTATAAATTGTTTCCACAACGTTTTGAACAATACCCCTATTCTCGTTCGAAGGATTTCCATATGCGATGTCATGTTGTTTTACGTTTAAGTTTCTCATTGTTCCTACTTTCTATTTTCGCTACACTTGCACTTTTTCATCCTCTAACCCCTTCCTCTCCCAATGTTTCTCTCCTTCCAATATGAATCCTTCAAAAGATCCCCTTTGGCGTTCCCATCGTACAATTCATATACAATTGCTAGTTATATATAGTTTCTAATATATTAATAATGATCTAATTGTCATGAAAGGGACATGGATAGTATTTATTTTGAATGTTTTATATTATAATTTTTTTTATTGTCTATTTGTGTGTATGTGCATGTTTATACACATGCATATGCTTTTAATACTTATATACTTAATAATTCTAATTGTCTTAGGATTATTACAAAGAATACATAAATACTATATTAATTATAATAATAATTTAAATATAAAAAATAAAATTCTATAAAAAATATATATATAATATTCATGTTAAATAAGTGAAGGTAAATAATAATGTAATATCATTAAAAATTATTTCATGTTAAATTGACTCGCAACTGGCTGATGGAAAGGGGGGGATCTTTGGGTCCACCCCCAGGTGCTTTACAGTTTCAGAGTCCGAAAAACCTGGAGGTTCTTGAAATTGTTCTTGTTTCCCACCCAGATGAAAATGCAAATCCTAATGGGGCAGATGTCTGCATGGTTGTGAACAACAAGAAGAAAGACAAAAATGGAAATCCACCTCTCAAGATGAGCATTAGATCTCATAAAGGGAAATACCTTGGGAGTTAGGGAGACGCCTTTGGTAGATGGCCAAATTGCTTTGTCCAGTTTACTTTGAGGTGTCCTCTCTCCTTTATGGTTTTTTTCCTATTTCTGGGTTCTGGGTTTGTATAGTTGTTTCTCCTGGGGCCTATAGGCCTTATTTTAGGATGTTCCTTTTCTGTGCCTTATTGCTTATCTTTCAATCGTACAGGGTTCCTGGTCCCTTCCAAATCTACTTTTTACCTAATCTAATAAAAAAAAATATTAGTAGATAATCAAGTTTTGGAATAATATTTTTTATAAAAATTTAATGTTAAATTTTTTTGACATGAATTGTTAGTTTATTATCATGCCGAAGGCATGGATATTGCTTTCAACACATCAATTAATCTGTTCCATTTTTTCCAATCATTATTTGTCATGTTGAATATTTCATTGTTAGATTATAGTTTATGTAAAAATAGTAATTTTTTGTAATTTTTAAATATGATTTATCTTTCAT
This sequence comes from Taxus chinensis, assembly GCA_019776745.2. Classification (NCBI taxonomy): domain Eukaryota; kingdom Viridiplantae; phylum Streptophyta; class Pinopsida; order Cupressales; family Taxaceae; genus Taxus; species Taxus chinensis. The sequence goes on along the minus strand of CM034155.1, from coordinate 174,216,718 downwards.
GTCATTGGGAGGTCAACATTTCCCTTTATTTGTTGTAAAAACCAAGTCAATGCACTATAATTATGCAAAGTTTTTACTCTATTTATTAGAAAAGAATTTTTCCTGGCCCACATTTAATATGGTCACTATTCATGACAACCTTGATTGCTATTGAGGGGCTCCAAATTAAGCCTTTCTCTTTTTTGATTTGAGAGAATGTCAAATTTATTTAATCATTTTCATCTGAATAGGAAGGAAAGACTCCAATTTGTGTTTGATGCAGGGTCTAGAAATATGGGTAACTAATCTTGTGTAGCCAGTTCTTTTTCTGTTATAGATTTACTGAATGTGCACTGTACGTCGGAAAAGCAACAGGCGAGCGTGAGAATCAACTCTTCCACGTACCCGACCTCCCGAGGTCATGCCGAGACACCCGGTGGGGGTAGAATATGCAGACAAACTAGTTGGGGAGTCTAATTTCTTCGACACGCACTAATGGTATTTGGAAATCTAAGGCAAATAAGGCCCTTCTAACATGGACTGGTGTGATAGATCTATCAGCGAGGATGACTGCTCGAAGGCTCCAATCAATATCGAGCTCTGGCGTGATTCGATCTATGGGTTGTGGGATGCGTCGAAAATGACCCGGGATGGTTTCGTGTATTTCTCCTAATAGGGTCATATGGTGAATATAGTCAACTCTATGGACGATTCTCTGGCCTAGTCCAAAATTCTCTAGCTTTGTTAGCTGTTGTGTCTAGTAGGGACAACTGTTGAATGATGATAGGTGGAATCGGAGTAGATTGAAAAACTAATGTGCGTAGGCCAGTGTCTATATCTAACTGACTTGAGGATTCGTTAGGCTGTGGGATTTGTGGATCACAACCGTAGACTCTTAGTTGTTGCGGTCCTGTTATGGTCAGACGTGAGATCAAGTTCTAATCCCTAGTATCCAGTAGTCGTAAGCTTTCTCAGCCTCTACGTTTAGAATCAGTAATTGTGTGATTTTCTCAGAATACCTCACAGGTGTTCTAGCAACTTGAATTCTTAAGTTGGTATCTATATCTACGAGGGTGTCTCCAGCGTCTGGCTGTGGAACTAAAGGATCGCACCCGAATATTTGTTCTCTTTCAAATCCTTCTACGGTCATGCAGATGTTTTCTAGGATAACCTGTAGTTTGGTTGATTTGACCAAAATGTGTGTGCTTGGTCATCTTCTATGTTTAACCCTCTCAACTGTGACCTGATCTGTTGGAAGTCTGTTGTTGTTTGGAAGACTTGTATTCTAAGGTTTTGGTCAATGTCAGTTATTACCACTACGATATTTGGCTGGGGCACAATTGGCTCGAAAATGTATTCCCTGGGCTCCCTAGGTCCCGTAATTGTCATGCAAAAGTAGTAATGAAACAAGCTATAATAAAGTAAAATCTAAGTACACTTCTAGCATATATAATTTCTTTTTTTTTGTATTTTCTGGAAATTTATAAGAAAGCAGCTATCTAAAATATTTAGAATTGACAACTAAACTAATAACGTAAAACAAACAAAATAGCCGAGTGTAGCTATTTGTCTGTGCAATTTTGTATATCTATTCTAAACAACGAAATAACTAATCTATTTGCAAGATTCTCGATCCTACCTTAGAAGTGAGGAATGAATCATAGTTTCTTAGAAACTATCAATCCCCACAACTTCCCTGGCAATATTGAGAATGGAAATAACTGTAATAAAGTGATTAACTACTTTATTTGATAAGTTAGAACTAAAAATTTGAAAGATGGAACCTGGATTTCGCAGAATAGTGGCGAATCCGACGGTGTGTGTGTTCTTGTCCCCTCAGTATGATCTCCTCGTTCTTTGTGCTCACGTGAATCCAGAAAAGCGTGTAATGCTTGCATCAACAAGAATAGATATTTGGATGAATGGACAGCCTTCAGAATGCAGACATAATAGAATGCGGATAGGAGAGGGATAGCACAAGAGTACAGAGCTTGGTCTATGTAATTCCTAGCGGGGTCTACTGTGAATCATGCAACAAAATGCGTCAAGAACCTGAAACTCGTCTGTATGAAGAGCAAAACCTACAACTTTAATGGTTGCCTAAACTATTCTACTCCAAAAGCAATAATACTGTTTGCACAAGTGGGATCTGTGGCTTACCAACAGCTGAGTAAATGCAACTAAGCATGTAAAAGATTTAAACTATCAAACTTAAGCAAACTAGAAGACTGAACTATTGAAAGTGATGATTTTTTAAACAAGAAATGAGGGGCCATTTGCATGTGCACAAACCATGCATTTATAGGAATTCAAACACCCAAAGATCAAAACCAAACTGAACTCCTAAAAAATAAACAAAGGAAAAACACTATTCCAGGGGACCAAAAACATTAATGCATGCTCAAGTCGGCAAGAAAAGCTGGTGAAGCGTTGAACTTTGCATGCGTTCCGTCAAAAGAACGTTCTGGAAAACACGTAAAGGACCGCCGCCCTGCTCAGGGCGGCGGTTACAGGACTGCCGCCCTGTTCAGGGCGGCGGTTTCGTCACTGAAGACCAAAAAGCCAAGAAAAGAGGAAAAAAGGGAAAACAAAGCACGCGGGGGCTAAGCGGGGCATGTGGGATGTTAACGCATATCCGTAAAGCTTCTCTGGATCCCGAACACCTTGCGAAGAGACCTATATCATCATTGGGGCATTTATTACACCGTTCCGCAGTACCGTACCTTACAATTTTGTGTACGTACAATCACCATAATATCCTAAGCTACAAGATTACATCACAAGTGCATATCGATGCTGAAATTTAAGAGAAATAGACCTCTAGTGAATTAAACAACTGCAACTATCAATGATCATCTATGTAAAGGAAGGGAAATCCATTTCAGAGAAATTGTGAATCACACAATTTGAGTTCTATCTGAAATAGTAGTAGAATGATACTAAATAGCTACCCAAGAAATAAAATAAGCATCCCTATGCATAGTATACAGTGTCACTAGAATGTGGTAAGGTATATATGAATTCAAATGGTCCAAATTCCTATCCCATCAATACCAATGCACAAAATGTTAATGAATCTCCTTCTAAATTTTTATATGTATGAATGGTTAGTCATTATATTATGCTTCACACATTAGAGATCCCTAGAGGTCATAATAGAAGTAGAGGGTTTGTATTACATGCATGAGAGGTCTATGCAATATATCCCAGCCAAGACATACATAGCCTATGATCATAACCACAAGATGGGAGCTTGAGTGAACAAAATCAAGGAAATGTTTAGTGTGAACCCCCATATACCAAAGTAAGTTTGAACATACATATCATTGTATATAAAAATGACTTTGTTACATGATGGGGTGATAGTTAACTTTGAAGGAGATAATTTTAAGAAACCCAAGAAACGTACATTCTTAATTGATATGGATATAGCCAAGGAAAAATTGAGTAACCAATGCAACATGATTTCTACAAACATTCAACCTTTGTGCACTACATATATGCTATAACCATTCATAAGATGCCAATAGTCCATAACCAATGTGTAGCCAACTACCAAATCACGACCTAAAATACAAGCATAAGGGAAAACAATAATGTAAGCAAAGGGAATGCAAGAAATCTCAACCCTATATAGAAAAATATCCTAGAAAACATTTCACTCACCGATTTGGAATTTGGTATTGAAAGTAAATAGAAGTAAAGTGTGAATTATGAAAATATGCTCAACCCTATATAGAAAAATATCCTAGAGTAAACATTTCACTCACCGATTTGGAATTTGGTAAGTTGAAAGTAAATAGAAGTAAAGTGTGAATTATTATGCTTGAAGATATGGTCCAATGAATATATATTTACCTAGAGAGTAGAAGTGGTACACCTGGAAATTTTTGAGAAGAGAACATGCTCTAAATCAGAAAATTAGGTATGAAGACATGATCCTAATTCCACTCATGCCACACTCTCCCATGATCAATATAGACATGGATATTATCACACAAGGCTAGAAGGTAGGGAACATTGTGAAGGAATTAATGAGGTAAGATTTGACATTAAAAATAAGAAATATCTCCAATCTATCAAATTGGTTAGAATTGAAGAAGAAATCCTAGTAACACTGCATATGAAAAAGAGAAATGACACATTCCCTTACACGTTAGTGTGTAGAGCGTGTTCAAAATGATATATTAATTTCTCAAGTTGGGGAATCAGTACAGGAAGAATTACCTCATTCACATAGGAATAAATATCTCAAAAATCTACATTACAAGTAGAGAGGAAATATAGCCAAGAAAGAGAATACCATTCATAAAAGAGGGAGAAGCTCAAGAATGAAGATAATAGTTCAAAAAACCACAGTTCAACGAATGGTCATTATGCCTTCTCCTCCCCCATCACATAAAAAAAAGTCACTTCTCCAATAGTTGGACCAAAGTAGAAAATTTTGTAGAGCCAATGTAAACAAAAGTATAGGCCATAATGTATCGTACAACAATAGGCAAGTGTACAAAATTTTTATGCCCCTTTTATTTGGACAAAAATGAAGGAGGAATATGTTGATGAATATCTACAAAAAGTAGCAGAAGAAGACTACATTGTGAAGAAGGAGACAAATGAAGAATTGTGTAAAATAAAAAAAATTAAAAGTTGAGAAGAAGTTAGAGGTGTAACAACATAACGAAATTGTATAAACTAAAACAAAAATATCCCTCATAGAAAAACAACACAAGAAAGAGGAGCAATCGAAGGAAGAGGGAGAAAATTCCAAGAAATAAGAAAAATATAATAAGAAAGAAGTAGAATAGGAGAGAAAGGATAAAGAAGAAAATTCACTAAGGAAAAGGAAAAAAAAGGAGCATAATAAGAAGGACGAGGAAGAAATACACAATGTTGAATCCATTGTGAAAGATGCTTGAACAAGTTTGAATTATGAAGGAGCGGGTACTCACGCAACTAAAGGCTAAAGAGGAGCAATATAAAATGGAATCACAAGAGAAGAAATAAAAATACATTGCACAACCCATATGCACCTCCTTGAGAAAAAAACCACTCTACATAGTCATTCATATCCAAAAGGTATTGATAACGAGACTAGACCTTCTACTTTAGATCCAACCACCACATAAGAAGCTACATAATGAGATACAAAAACAATTTATTAGGAATCACAATCAATCCAGAACAAACATGAAAGTATAATCTACTCCTTCCTTCCTCCCATGTATGCATGGAAGTTCCTCATATCTCTTAGATGATTGTATAACCTACAACATCACAAGAAATTTTCAATAAATTGGAGGTTTATCTTGACAATTTTTCATTGTAAACACAAATTAAAGGGGTAAATACACTTCTACCAAAAATAAATATATCCATAATACAATTGTTCCTACAGTAACTAACATTAGAGAAAATATGTGCAATATGAAGTCCTAAATTGAGGATAATTTTCCTCAACTTGTCACCAAAGAGATAGTTGAACAAGTCATGAAAAAAAATGCAACTAACCACCATGGCTTATAAAATTATGGAAAATTAGGATCAGAAGACGCCGAATAAGGTAGAGATGTAAGTAACATAATCTAATACGGAAGTGAAGGATGTAGCCCTTATTTTTTCATAATATTTCAAGTTACGTCAAAAATCCAAAGCACATTCCAAAATAATTATATTTATGATCCTTTATTTAAATACGCAGTTGCAAGCTACCATGAGTGACAAAAAGACTGATACAGAAATTATGAATGTAATGCAAGATCAAATGCTAACATAGATAGTTAATCATGAGGTTGAAAATTTATTACAAACATCAATGCATAATTGAGACAACATCAACAATAAACTACAAAAATGGGAGCAAAATATACAACAAAATAATTTTGAAGGTGTGTACAAACACAATGCATGAGGGATCGACTAGAAGGGATGATCTAGGATATACAAAATAATATAAATCTGTATTCACAATCTAGATTCCAAAAATTTAAAATATGGTGATTTTTTTAAATTCATTTAAGAATTATCATAGTTTTAAATACATTGTGGTAGAGTGAATGAGGCTCTCACAAATTGGAATGTCTATAAAATAGACTTGTAAATATTCCTACCAACTATGAAGACTATGAAGAACAATCTTTAGTATGTCATCCCTCATATCATACTCTGAAGAATAAATAAAATAAAATTTTTACCACCTCTAGACTCTAATATAGCAGTACAACAACAATCAACTACAACCGAGGAGTCCAAGCAATAACAAAGGCTAAGGAGTAATCTAATTTTTTGGTAGGTAACATTGTTTAAAGCATTATTGCAAAAATTTAGCTAGATATATTTAAATAGGACCACATAGATTTAAAATATAAAAGGGTATTCTATGAGGTATTTTCTGTGTATTGAAAACCAAAAAGGGTGGTATATTGGGAAATCTACTTAATTGAAAACTCAAAAGGGAGATTAAGTAGTGTGCAGATGATGGAAACTAGTAAACAATGTCCTATGTGTAGAATGTGAGTATATTATACAAGTGTGTAGTAAAAAAAAAATTTGAGCTTGGTATGGTTACCGTTAGGACTTCGTCATGTCTGATTTTATTAGATAAAAGATTCTACATTGATTGATGATATCGAAGATGGAGAGGTATGATTAAAGAACTTCAAGCCAGAAACATCACGAGTTTGAAATAAATTGCTTTGAGAATAGATTCCTTGATCACAATTTGTGTAAGAACAAGTGGACAAAATGATCCTAATTTATATGAAAATGCGATGTAGATAGTTATATAGGCAGCGCTTGCTGCTTATGCATAGAAACGTTTGAGGTGGAGGGAATTGACTGTTTCGCCAAACTCCTCACCTTCTAGCGTGCATAAGAGATAAGCACCATTCCCGTAGTCTTTCATGACTCGGTATGGGCCCAACCATTTGGGCCGGAATTTCCTTCCTTCGCCGGTCTTCTTGTCGATCCGGCTGTCTAACATCAGAACTAGGTCACCTTCGTATATGTCACGTTCATAGAATTTCTTGTTATACTGCCGGCACATTCGGTCGACATAGACTCTATGTCGTTGTTCAACATCTAACATAGCTTCATCCAGGCTTTCTAATTGAGAAAGACGTGCTTCTCTGTAAGCGTCCTCATCCAGAATCCCTTGTAGCGAAATGCGGAGACTGGGGATTTCAACTTCGAGTGGGAGAACTGATTTTGACCCAAATACCAGCGTGAAAGGAGTTGCTCCTGTCGGAGTTCTTATTGAGGTTCGATGGGCCCACAAGGCCGGATATAATTTCAAATGCCAATCCCTCTTTTTTTCTTTCACTGTTTTAAGGAGAATGGCTTTCAGTGTTTTGTTCGTTGCTTCACCCTGCCCATTGGCTTGGGGATAGTACAAGGAAGCCATATGATGGCTGATTTTAAATTTGTTGCATAGCTCACGAACTTCTTCATTTTTGAAAGAAGTTCCATTATCTGAGATAATAATTTGTGGGATACCGTACCTGCAAATGATTTGGTTCAAAATGAACTTAGTGATTACAGAACCAGGTATAGTTGTAAGAGGCATGGCCTCTACCCATTTAGTGAAATATTTAGTGGTCGTGATTATAAAATTGTGGCCATCTGTGGACGAGGGAGAGAACTTCCCTATCAAGTCCAGGCCCCATGTAGAAAAGGGCCACGGAGTAGCGATCGGTTGCAAAGCTTGTGCGGGCATGTGGATCTCATGAGAGAACTCCTGACATTTATGACACCTGCGTACAAACTCTATTGCGTCATGTTCTAGAGTGGGCTAGAAATAGCCCATTCGATGTATTTTTCGAGTGGTGACGTGGCCGCCGAAGTGGCCTCCACATATACCGCTGTGAGATTCATGGAGAATCTTCTTGAACTCTTCTGTGTCAACACACCTTAAGAGCATTCCATCGAATGCTTTCCGATAGAGCACTTGCTCTATAATGACGTATTTAGCTACGATAATGCGTAATCACCTTCTTTGTTGAGGTGTAGCTCCTTCTGGGTACCTATGGTCCATGATATAACTAATGATATCAGCGTACCAAGGGCACTTAGATATAGCAGGTCGGGTTTCGACGTAGTACATGCATTCGTCTAGAAAGTCTAAGTCTACTAAGTCGCCTCCATCTAGCGGGTTATCAGCTAACCAATCTGCGATGATTTTCCCTTTAACTGACTTTTGGTTTACAAAAGTTAATTCAAACTCTCCCATTAAGGTTATAAAGCGTCCCGCCTTTTTAGACAGGGACCCTTGTGTGAGGAAGGTTCGTAAGTGGTCAGTTTTTACCATGACCCTTGTCTCTTGATTTAGCATGTAGTGTCTTAGGCGTTTGGTTGCGAAAACTATGGCAAGGCATTCTCGTTCTGCTTGTGTATAGCACGTTTCGTAGTCGATCAATGTTCGGCTAATGAAATAAATTGCACACTCTCTCTTGTCATCGTCTTCTTGGGCTAGCATGCAAGCTAACGAAACATTGGTAGCCCGTGAGTATAGAATTAACGGGCGATCTAGCTTAGGTGGCATTAGTGTAGGTGGTGACAGTAAGAAGCATTTAACTGCGTTGAAAGCTTCATTGCAGTCTTCAGTCCAATCAATGCTATAGTCTTTCTTGAGTAAATTATTGATTGGAAGAATAGCGAAGCTTAAGTCCGGGATGAATCTCCGGATTGCACCCAGCTTCCCGAGAAATGATCTGATTCCAGATTCACTCGAAGGTGGGACCATTTCGAGGACATCCCGAATTTTGGTTGGATCAACGTCGATCCCTCGTGACGATATGATGTAACTTAGGAGCTTTCCTCCTGTTACACCAAAGACACATTTTTCCGGATTTAGCGTAACTCCGTATTCTATTAAACGTGAAAGAATGACACGGAGTACTTCAGGATGGTCACAACGCTTCTTGGCTTTAGCCAACAAGTCATCTACGTAGGATTCCATGATTTTATGAATTAAATTGTGAAATATATAAGTCATAGCCTGCTGGTACGTGGCACCGGCGTTCTTGAGACCGAATGGCATAATAGCGTAGCAATAGGTTCCCCAAGGAGTTATAAAGGTGGTTTTAGCTTGATCTTGCTCGGATATTCTGATTTGATTGTATCCCGAGAATCCATCCATGAGAGACAAGAGCTCAAACCCAGCTGTTGCATCAACAATGACATCGATAGATGACAATGGGAAGTCATCCTTAGGACATGCTTTGTTAATGTCCCGGAAATCTATGCAAATGCGTATCAAGCCATTCTTCTTGAGAACGGGAACGATGTTTGATACCCATTGGGAGTAGTCAACTGGCTTGATGAATCCTACTTGAAGGAGTTTTATTACCTCCTCTTTTACCATAAGGGCTACCTTGGGCTTCATAGGTCTTGATTTTTGCTTAATTGGCTTCGCATCTGATCTAGTGACGAGGTTGTGCACCGCAATGTGGGGTGCGACTCCTGTCATCTCTTTGTAATTAAATGCAAATGCCTTCTGATGTTATTTGAGAACATGAGTATGTATTTCTACTTCTTCTGGGGTTAATGAAGAACCTAGTTTCAATATCCTTGGTTCATTTTCTGTCCCAATGTTGACATCGATTGTTTCTTCGATTAAAGAGGCGTTACCCTCTTCGAACTCAGGTGGTGCTGGAGGTAGATCTATATCATCCCCATTTTCTATTGTGTATATGCTGGGTTCCCTTTGCAAGGAAAGATCTGTTACAGGATTTCCGAAGTAGGAAGATGAATGCGGGATCAGAGATAAATCTAGTGTGTGACAGGAGCGATGTAATGTTGCATAGGCATTTAAGTAATCCAAAGTAGCCGCATCATTTCCAACATGGTCTAGGACGGTAGATTCGTTTCCGCTTGAAAGAGGATTTGTCATTGTTTTTATCAATGGTTCGTTACGAATGGATACTGTGAAGTGAGTATCTTCTAGCTCATTGCTTGGAGTGAAGCGTGATGCTGAAGTTGCTATTGAATCGGTGAGAAGATTTTTCTCTCGTGGGATTGCTTCAATGGATATGAAATTAAATGCTTTGCTTAAATCTAACACAGCATCTTTGTAGAGTTGTAAATGTTTGGCTTTAGTTTCATATATTTCAGAAACTTGGTTTGTTACTAATTGCGAGTCTCCTAAGACTTTGATGTTATCAATACCAATTCTTTTTTCTAAGGTAAGGCCAAGGAGGAGAGCTTCATACTCAGCGCCGTTGTTTGTGCATTCAAAGTTCAACTTGAAAGAGAATGGGAGGACCTTTTCCTCAGGCGAGGTAAGAATTATACTTGCCCCCGCTCCATAGCGGCATTTAGCTCCATCGAAATGGAGAGTCCAATATTTAGCCGGGAGCATAGATGTAGGTGTATCTACTGTATTTGCACATTCTACTTCGACCATACAAAGATCTTCTGCTGGAAGAGAGCCAACCCCTAAGGAATATCCTATACCTACCGAATCAAATGGTAAGAACATTGGTAAATCTTGTTCTATTAATTCAACGATTTTTGCAGTAGTCCCTAATGATACAGTTTCTTTAGCTTTACCGCTAGGAATTGGGGTTGTTTTGGCTACGTTGATGGTTTCGAGATCCGTCGTAGGTACCAACTTTTCTTTTGACTTTGAGTCAGTGGGTTTATTAAGTTGGTTTTTTGGAAGTTTGAATTCTGAGTGTACACCTGGTCTCTTCTTTAAATCAGCTAGGTGTACATCAAACAGCTTTGGATCACCTTTGGCTACAAATACCTTTCCCAGATGCAGGAATCTTACTTCTTGAAATAGCGTGGAAGGGATTGCCTTCATTCGATGTATCCACGGCCGGCCGAGGATCATATTATAGTTAGTTTCCCGATCTATAATATAAAACTCAGTCAGTATTGTTTTAGGTCCCAAAGTGACCGGTAGTATTATAGTTCCTATCGATGTGGCTTTAAGGCTATCGTAGCCTCTCAAGGTATTTTGAGTAGTGGAACAGTTTGTTTCACCATATCCCAATTTTTGGAGAAAAGAGAAAGGGACTATGTTAACCGCAGCTCCATCGTCAACCATTGCCCGTTTTACATAATTATTATAAACCTGTACTTGCAAGTGCAGGGCTGGATCGCCTCGGCGTGCGATCTCGGCATCCGTAGGCATTTTACTTATTTCGAATATGAATTCGACATCCCTATCCGCCTGTCCCGGAGGATAAACATCAAATTCTATATGATTTACTTGTGCTTCTGGTGGTGGAGTGATACTAATTAAATGACCCAAACCTAACGCCTCTAAAAGAGCAGCCCTGTGAGCAGGGGAATTCTTTAGTAAATCAAGGAATGAAATATGCGAGAAGGTTTTTGTTAGATCATTAATTAGATCGTAAGCACCCATAGGTTTTGCTATGGTTTGCTGGATGTTATCTGCTTCCGGCAGATGGCTTGGACTTGGTTGAGAGAAATAATCTCGTGTCCTCGTAATTGCTTCAATGGGTAATTCGGATTTTTACTCCACTAATCCAACTACCTTAGGTCGCAGCTGACTTCCTAGTTGTGGCGCGACTAACGGATTTAGCGAAGTTGAGGCCTCGTGATCATTGTTTCCTGTTATTGAGCCTTTGTTTGTTCCAGTTGGTTTCAACCCATCGTTATCATGATTTGGGAGTGGATCATTAAAGATCTTGAGAGGGGCATTCTGAGGGGAAACTTCCCCTACGAAGGTACTTGCCATTGGTGACGTAGGATCTGCTAAGAACATATCCATAAAAAATTGTTTTTGTTCATTGGGCAAGCGTTGCATGAATTTGTTGTAGTCACGACACGTTCTAGTGTCATGACCCCGAATTTTATGGAAACCACAATAAGAATTGGGATTATAATTCCCGTTTTGTTGGTTTGGTGTGTATTGTGGCCTAAAATTCCGATCAAACTGTTGCCTATTAGGACCAAAGCTTTGGAATTGTTGTTTTTGGTTTTGACTTTGGTTTTGGTAACCAAATGAGTTTTGGCTTGGCCCTTGCATGGGATTTCGCCGTTGTTGTTGTGGATTATTAAAATCCACCGTATTGACCGTCGGGGTAAAATTGTTGTTTCTTTGGTTGTTTATTTGTGATGGAGTATTAACGACATTTACCCTCTTGGGCTGGTCAGTTACCCCATCTGTTGTTACCCCACGATTTTTGTTAAGGATTTTGGGTCCTTGATTGACATTTGTGGTAGTTGTAGTATTTTGAGTGGAGGTGATTAACCTCCCATTTGCTCCATACGTCTTACGGCCACTATCTATTGCTGCCTGGTCTATTCGTAGAGCGCTCTCAAGTACTTTGTCATAAGTCCTTAGTGGGAACTTCTGGACTTCTTCCTTCACTTCTTTGCTAAGAGAATGAAGGAATAAATCACATAGCTCCATCTGATCCATGTTTGGAGTGCTTGCCGATGAATAAAGAACTGTGCGCCACCTTTGGATGAAATGGGCGACAGACTCGTTATGTTCTTGCTTGATGTGCAAGAACTCCCTGATTCCTGTCCTTAATAGTTTGTTCATGTCGAAGGCTTTGATGAACTCAGACACGAGTTGTTTGAATGAATGTATGGAAGCCTCAGGTATTCTGTAATACCAATCGAGGGCAATGCCTTCCAGCGTTTTAGGGAATATTTTAGCAACGACCCCATCCCATGGGAGTAATTCTCGAATGGTTGTAGCGTAAGATTTGATATGCGCATTCGGATCTCCTTCTCCTTTGTATTTGGGAAAATTGAGAAGAGGCCTTGGAAGCATAACGCTTCTTATGGTGAAATCTAAGGGCTCCTTTAAATATTCTGAATAAGTCCCTATTGCATACGTCTCAACCATTGATAGTGCCTGTTGAGGAGGCGGTGGCGGAACGGGTTGTTGATATGGCGTAACATACGCGTTGGCAGGGGCATAAGGCAATCCCTACATTTGAGTAAACATGCCGGGGGATGAGTACATATCCCCTTGTGGCGATTTGGAATACATGTTTAAGTACGAAGGGGTACTATCCAGGAATTGATTGCTCTATACCGGACCAGGAGGAACTGTGCTAGCGATAGTGGGTCTAGTTGGTACTTGTTGTGAATACCGAGGAGTCATACCTAACGTGCCTACTCCTGTGAGGAGATCTACTTGGCTAGGATGGTGTGGAGGATTGGAACTCCCTGTTTGTATGAATTTCGAATTTTGATTCGCTTGGGCAAGTTCTAATCCTCTAACCTTTTCTATTAGAGTTGAAATGACTTTGTTTGGTGAAGTCACGATATCGTGCCTTGGTGGCATTTGTTGTATATCCTAGTGTTGTATAGGCATGTGATAGCCTGTCATGAACTGATTACTATCTTGCCAAGTTTCTCTGAGATTATTTTCTATACGTGATGGCATAGAGGTATTTTCTTGAGGAGAGAACTCAGGTTGTATTTGTAAAATTCCTACAGGTGGGTACATGCCTTGAGAGTGTTGTTCATTCCTAGGATAACGTATTGAGTACTCGTCATCTAGAACTGAGTATGGATCTGATTGTCTGCTAATATGTGGTCTAAGTAGCACCTTAAGAGATGAAGCAGATTCTCCAGTCAATGTCATATTGTTTGAGCCTGAAGGCTCTGTTTGTGTTTGAGCGAGTTGTTGCTCCAACCCCTCTGCTTGGAAGGACGAACTATATCTAGTCCTTGGCGTTTGCGTTGACAACTGATTAGTTGAATAGTTGTCGCCCCACATTGAGAGTGAGGGTGATGATTCCCTATTCTGTTGGGCATAGTATGCCTCAAGACCCAGGAGGGGTCTGCCATATGCATCTAATCCCGACATATTCGGGGGGTATATGAATACCCGCAGAATAATGGGAAGGAGCGAAGGTGATTTGTGAAGGGAAATGTGATATTTACGATTCCGAACGAGAAGGTAGGAAGTTTTACGTCAGCTTCACTAATTTCGTTTGTTTCACGTCAGGTTCACCAATTTTGTACGTCGGAAAAGCAACAGGTGAGCGTGAGAATCAACAAGTGACTCTTCCATGTACCCGACCTCCCGAGGTCGTGCCGAGACAGCCGGTGGGGGTAGAATATGCAGACAAACTAGTTGGGGAGTCTAATGTCTTCGACACGCACTAATGGTATTTGTGAATCTAAGGCAAAGAAGGCCCTTCTAACTTGGACTGGTGTGATAGATCGATCAACGAGGATGACTGCTTGAAGGCTCCAATCAATATCGATCTCTGGCGTGATTCGATCTATGGGTCGTGGGATGTGTGGAAAATGACCCGGGATGGTTTCATGTATTTCTCCTGATAGGGTCATATGGTGAATATAGTCAACTCTATGGACGATTCTCTGGCCTAGTCCAAAATTCTCTAGCTTTGTTAGCTGTTGTGTCTAGTAGGGACAACTGTTGAATGATGATAGGTGGAATCGGAGTAGACTGAAATACTAATGTGCGTAGGCCAGTGTCTATATCTAACTGACTTGTGGATTCGTTAGGCTGTGGGATTTGTGAATCACAACCGTAGACTCTTGGTTGTTGCGGTCCTGTTATGGTCATACGTGAGATCAAGTTCTAATCCCTAGTATCCAGTAGTCGTAAGCTTTCTCAGCCTCTACGTTTAGAATCAGTAATTGTGCGATTTTCTCAGAATACCTCACAGGTGTTCTAGCAACTTGAATTCTTAAGCTGGTATCTATATCTACGAGGGTGTCTCCAGTGTCTGGCTGTGGAACTAAAGGATCGCACCCGAATATTTGTTCTCTTTCAAATCCTTCTACAGTCATGCGGATGTTTTCTAGGATAACCTGTAGTTTGGTTGATTTGACCAAAATGTGTGTGCTTGTTCGTCTTCTACGTTTAACCCTCTCAACTGTGACCTGATCTGTTGGAAGTCTGTTGTTGTTTGGAAGACTTGTATCCTAAGGTTTTGGTCAATGTCAGTTACTGCCACTATGATATTGGGCTGGGGTATAATTGGCTCGAAAATGTATTCCCTGGGATCCCTAGGTCCCGTAATTGTCATGCAAAAGCAGTAATGAAACAAACTATAATAAAGTAAAATCTAAGTACACTTCTAGCATATATAATTTCTTTTTTGTATTTTTTGGCAATTTATAAGAAAGCAGCTATCTAAAAATATTTAGAATTGACAACTAAAACTAATAACGTAAAACAAACAAAATAGCCGAGTGTAGCTATTTGTCTGTGCAATTTTGTATATCTATTCTAAACAACGAAATAACTAATGTATTTGCGAGATTCTCGATCCTACCTTAGAAGTGAGGAATGAATCATAGTTTCTCAGAAACTATCAATCCCCACAACTTCCCTGGCAATATCGAGAATGGAAATAACTGTAATAAAGCGATTAACTACTTTATTTGATAAGTTCTAACTAAAACTTTGAAAGATGGAACCTGGATTTCGCAGAACAGTGGCGAATCCGACGGTGTGTGTGTTCTTGTCCCCTCAGTATGATATCCTCATTCTTTGTGCTCACGTGAATCCATAAAAGCGTGTAATGCTTGCATCAACAGGAATAGACATTTGGATCAATGGACAACCTTCAGAATGCGGATAGGAGAGGGATAGCGCAAGAGTACAGAGCTTGGCCTATGTAATTCCTAGCGGGGTCTACTGCGAATCATGCAACAAAATGCGTCCAGAACCTGAAACTCGTATGTATGAAGAGAAAAACCTGTAACTTTAATGGCTGCCTAAACTATTCTACTCCAAAAGCAATAATACTGTTTGCACAAGTTGGATCTGTGGCTTACCAACAGCTGAGTAAATGCAACTAAGCATGTAAAAGATTTAAACTATCAAACTTAAGCAAACTAGAAGACTGAACTACTGAAAGTGGTGAGGTTTTAAACAAGAATGAGGGGCCATTTGCATGTGCACAAACCATGCATTTATAGGAATTCAAACACCCAAAGATCAAAACCAAACTGAACTCCTAAACAATAAACAAAGGAAAAACACTATTCCAGGGGACCAAAAACATTAATGCATGCTCAAGTCGGTAAGAAAAGCTGGTGAAGCGTTGAACTTTGCATGCATTCCGTCAAAAGAACGTTTGGTCATGTGTCTGGTTATTAGATGAATTCAAATACAAGTTCTTGTGGATGCATACATGAAAGTGGGTTTTCACAATGCGTATCAAATGTTACAGAGATGAATCCTCCTATAAGAACCTTCACCAAGGTAAGCTGTTTATTTTCCTCCCTTTCTCTTTACATGGTCACAATCTTCCTTTTCACTTGCTTTAACCAAACATAGTTAGCAGGTCTACAAACTACAGTCTGCCGAGAGATTAATGGATGTAACACGCTTCAGAGGTTGTCCAAAACTGGAGGACAGATCAGTCTGGCAGCTTGTAATCGTTGACACGAAGAAGGATAGACCCCCAAAGAAATCCTAGGTAGCTTCTTTGAAGTGGATATACAAAGCAACTGTACAAACCCTAGAGGAAATATACGCTTACAGAAAAATAGAGGAATTTATTTCAATTTTATTTACATGAAAGAATCAGAAAAATAAAGAATGGTAGACTTCTGCACGGGAAAATATTTTAGTAATATGAACGGCCAGGTTTCAGTCTTCGGAAAAGCATATTCACATATGATGGCCAAGAAAATACAAAAGATCATCCGCATTGTCAAAAAATTCTTTGCATTTTCTTGATGCTGTCCGGGAACTGCAAATCCAAGGCCGCAAGGAGCAGCTCTTCGGCTTCCTGTGCATCCCATAAAATCCACCTGAGGCCATTGTAGGAGTGGCAAGCGCGGTGGATAAGGTTCTAGTATATCTCTGGATTGCCATTTGTTGGGAGTGCAATAAAATAGCACAAATCATTATCCGGTGGAATCCTTTCCAATGCCGTTGTCGAATGTTCTAATCTAAGAAAACTGGTCTTTCTAGTGTTAATTGTGGTTCCCTATCAGTTTGTTGTGATGCATAATTGAATTCTAAGTATTTTCAAAGGATACCCGATTAAATAATAGAGTGGCTTTGATAGTCCCTTCATTAGAATAATGGGAGCCTTAGGATCGAAACTGGAAAAGGCATTAGGTGACCAATTCCCAGAGGGCAAGCGTTATTTTGGGCTGGAGAATTTTTGCAATACGTGCTACTACAATAGAATTCTCCTAGGGATGTTTATTGATTTATTGAAAATGAATGAGATTTCTAAATCGGAGTTTTTTTGGCAAATAACTTGGGATTGTGTTGGTTTTTTGAGATTTTTGTGGTTCCTGTGACTTGCTTTCTGGATCGATCTATTATGGGTGGTCTGGAAAATAAAATTTTGAATGTCCTGGGATTTGGATAGATGCGCAGATTGTTTTGGTTGATGTGGGTATTAGTTCTTTTGCAAAAATCAGGCCTTTGTTTGCGTGTAATTGATTTTATGTCATGGGACGTGGAATTCTGTCATGTGTTAGGGTAAATCTATTTTGGCTGTTTGGAAGTCCTGGGATCTGGATGGATGCCCAATCTTTTTATTGGATGTGGGTATTGATACTCCAAAAACTAGGCCTTCGTGTGTGAATTTTGGTTCATGTGGGTATTGATACTTGTGCAAAAACTAGGCCTTCGTGTGTGAATTTTGGTTCATGTGGGTGTTGATACTTGTGCAAAAACTAGGCCTTCCTTTGTGTATGTAATTGAGTTATCCCGTCCGACGCATTTGCATTACATGGAGGTAAGATAGAGGCAGGGAAGGCAGGGAAACATAATCTTCAAAATAGACCCTGTCTCAACACCTTAGGGTGAAGCCACATGGGACTGCGATAACAAGTGGGAGAGACTATCCACTATTTCACAGTCCTAGTCTCTGCGTCATGATCCCATTCATTAGTACACTACAAACATAGGAAGTGCAGATAGATACCTATTATTATGCATAATATTACCTAGGCATTTATTATTCTTGTTCTTTCTAGCTTGGTTTGTAAAATGACAATAATGTTTATTTTATTGCATTCAAGCATAGACTTGGATCAGACTTTCTAACCATTGGTAATGGATATATTTTCCTTAGGGAGTTTGTCCACAAAATTTCAATTAATTAAGATAATCTCTCCTCCAGAAGTGCAGCAGATGAGTCAGGAAGGTATGGAGTTGTTGAGCTCCATTCCTACTCAACAACCAAAAGTAGTAGTTCAGAGAATTGTATTGTTGTAAAAACATCTCGCAACATCGGCTCCATTATGACATCTGTTGGCCCACTAGACTATTAACAACTGTCAATTATATTATAAATTGTTTTCTCCTGAAAAGAACGCTTAATATTAATTTGTGTCTTTAGTGCAATGAATAAATGCACTTTGATTTGAAATTATAATGTATGTTTGCATGGTCTTAAAATATATGAGATCAATAAGATCAGATTAGGTGGCATTTATCATCACTCCTCTGACTGAAGTCAATGAATTAAATGTTGCTTGAAATGTCATCACAATAGAAAATAAACTGCATAACAATTAAACACTAGCATCTGCATTAGCTGCAAAAAAAAATGCGACAGGATCAATTGTTGCAGAACTATTCAAACACTAAAATAATTTTTTTAATAAGGTTTATATATACTACAAAATATGGGCATTCTATAATCTCAAATTTTGAGATACAATTAAATGTCAACTTTTAGATAAGTTATAAATTTTTGAACATACAATCAACATCAATAGTGTAAAGACAAAAAAACTAGAATAATTTTGTAAAGCTTGTTCTAATGAAAAATCTTCATTGTGTCATCTTTTCAGACTCTAAATTATACCATTAAAAAAATAGGATTCTTAATTTTCAAAACAATTAAATTCATCCCTTTTGTTCTCTATGCCCTGGAATTACAACAAGCCTAAATTCAGAGCCATAGAATTATTTGATATCTTTAGGTCAACCTACAATATTGCAGAAAAATGTCCAATAGATTATTGATCCTAATCACTTCATATCAAATAAATTGAACCCACATCTATGCTTGTTGATGATTGCCTAAAAATGTATTTGGGATTATGACATTACTCATTCAATTGGAAAATACTCCCTGAAAAATATCTTGATTATAATTTCAGTTTGCAACATTGGACATAAGCAAATTGACCCTACTCGTTGCTTAATAAACTCCTCCCCCACACCACAAAACATCAGCTTCGGAAGGATTTGCCATATCATGGCCTTGTTGATGTTGTGATGAAATAGACATTTTTTGTAGTAGAACAAACTTTCCTGGAATCCCACATTGACACATGTTCTAGTACCCACATCAAAAAAAAAGAATTAAATTAAATATGGTGGGTTAATTGAGGAGTGGCGTGTGATGGAGGAGGCGTGAGGAAGTGCATGTCATGAGATTGATGGCGAGTGGTTGGAGGTGGCGTGTAATGTGGGCTTCCCATATGGCCTACAGACCTGTCATCTCCCCTGCATTATGAAACAAGCACTTTAGTGGAACTCAAGATAAATAAATAAATAGAATGTTACGTGAAAGCTGTGCTAAGCTAATATATGGCTAATATCCTTCCTAAAATCATCCCATTGTTGGCCTCCATAGAGAGATAAAGTCCTAGCCCAAATACCCCCTCATCTTAGTATATAAAAATTGTTTGATTCTGGTCTACATCTGTATCTGAAACAAGTTTAACGTCTCTGAGAGGAAACCACTGACTTCTTCTGTTTTGGTTGTTGTGCATGGAAGAGAGGGAAAATATTAAGGTTTAAGAGGCTCTTTCATTTTATTATCAAATTCATAAGGCAGGCGTGCAACCAGACAGGTATAATTTTCCCTTTGTTTTCAATGTGTGTGCTGATTATTAGCTTTGCAAGATGGAAAAGATCCATGCACACATACTATACAATGGTTTTGAGATGGATTTTTGTTCGCAGACTGCACTCATAGAGAAGTTTTGAAGCACCCTTTCCTGTGTCCCACGTATACCTCCACAAGATGTTGTCTCTTTAACTCTTCCTCTACGTGAAGCCCTCTGTTGTCTATTCTCAACATCCTCCCATCTTGTGTCAAAATGGGATCTCTGGAACAGGGTATGGATATCTACCAAAGCATAAAAGATAGAGGAATTTTGTCAGATGTTGTAGTTGCTGGCACTCTGGTAGATATATGTATGCAAAATATGGAAGTATGCACTTGGCATATGAACTCTTTCAACTAAATGCATGAAAGAAATGTTGAATGAACTGCAATGATTGTAGGAAACCAAAGCATAATGAAGAAGGGATAGGATTTTGTCAGATGTTGTAGTTGCAAGTGGTCTAGTAGGTATGTATACAAAATGTGGAAGCATGTCCTTGACATGTGAAGCATTCGACTAAATGCCTAAAATGTGGCCTTATGAACTGTAGTGATAATAGGATATGTACAAAATGGGTTTGTTGAAAAGGCCTTGGAACCTTTGAAGAAAATGCAAAGTCAGGCTTCACAGCGTTTACCAGCATCCTCTACCTTGTGCCAAAATGGAGGATTAAGAACAGGGAATGGAGATCCATGAGAAGGTAATAAGAAGTGGATACCAGTATAACATTGTTGAATGTCAAATGCCTTTTTGGATATGTATGAAAAATGGGGAAGTTTAACGAATGCAAAAAATGTGCAACCCAAAATGTGATCTCGTGGACTAATATGATTTCTAGATATACGCATCTCGAATCTGTTGATGAAGCTCGAGGACTCTTTAAAAAAAATGCTTCAAAGAGATGTGGCCTCATGGGATTCTATGATTACCAAATTTGTGCAGAATGGGTTTGTTGACGAGGCTCGGAAACTAGTTCAGAAAATTCGTTGGTGAGACGTAGTTTCTTGGAATGTGATGATTGCAGATCTTGTAGACAATGGACTGGTTCACAAGGTAGTGAAACTATTTGACGAAATGCCTATTCGAGGTATAAAACCAAATCCCTCAATTTTGACTGGATTTGTCCCGCCAGGCATGGTCTCCTTACCTTATATTTTATTATTTTCATATAATTTGGCTTTTCATTACAATCTAATATAAATAATAATCTATTGGATAAGTGTACAGTTGAGTGTTTTAATTAGAATGTTAGTGTGAAAGAATAAAACTCTACATGGTCATCTACACTACCGGTTTACAAATTGACCGTCAACCATGTTATTACCACAACCTTGTATGTACTAGACTCACGGTATCAAAATTAAGTGCTCATGTCCATTGGCTTTAGGAAAGAGGTAGTTCAATTAACAAAAACAACCATTTTATCTTCATTGAAAAGTTAGAAAAAACTCTATTTCTTGATAATTGCAAAACAACACTTTGAGCCTCGCAAAAGAGATGTCAAGTGTCATATGTGTTCCTTGTTATGTAAAGAGTCACGTGAAGCATTAGCTCAACCGATTTTTTCTGTTAGCATTCTCTTCATCGCTCCTATAGGAGCCCTGTTACCTCGTTTTGCACTTTTAAGAAGCTAAAAATTGAAAAGTTTGGTTTCGTATTGGCTCCATGTGGGCCCTAAACAATGAAATTCATGTCTGCCTTCACAAACCCCTAGTTTTTTTAGTAGACAATTGAATTAAATCCTTGGTTTGGGAAAAGAACATTTCTGACTAGTTTGGAAAAGGGGTTTCATAGGCCACTAGTCGCTATTTGATTAGGAAAAATTTGATCGATTATGACTGGTGGCTCTGGATAACCATAAGCCAATTGTAATCCATTTGCTAGTTCTGGACGCCATCAGTCCCTATACATTCTTGGTGTATAGGTGGACACATTGGAATTATCCCGCCATAAATTTTCTTATCGGAAGACAATTTTTGAACACACTTTCTTAGCCTCCAAAGCAAAATGAGATGTTTTTGTAACTAGCAGGAAAATGTAAAAAGAAAGTTGTAGGACCCCAGTGAAGTTAGCAAACCATCATGGAAACTTATTAAAACTTGTAAATAATTGTTTGAAACTATATCTTACGAATTGTATGAAATTTTGACTTTTGGCAAAATATTCTCTCTCTCTCTCTCTCTCTCTTCCCTATCTCTTTCTTTCTCCTCCCTTAGTTAAGGAATGAAATGAATATATGCCCCTAACCCTCTCTTTTTGCGTGTGTATTTTTATGATAATGTAAATGGAAAAATAATAATGTTAATTATGCTAGATTTAGGTGGGTACCATGTCAGTGATTTATCATTGATTTCATGTTCACATGGTTTTACAGGAAGCAAGTAAGAAGGCAAAATGATGTGGTTGTGATTCATTGTATATTATTGTAATTTATGTATGTTAATGGAAAGAAATTTTATGTATTGCTATGTTATAATAAATACTTATTATTGAAACTTGATAATATGAATGAGATGCTAGAATTAGGGGTGTTTTGGGGAATTGTGCATTTAACTATAGGTTTTATTTTGGTTCAAATTTACATATGGTAAAAAGGGGGTTGGATATATATGTTAAGTGATATTGTATACGATAGTTTATCATTTGTGAAGTATTGAAAGGTTTATTAATGAATTTTTGTAATATTTTTTAAGATTCTAGTGTTTAAGGGGAGCATTCATCTAAACATGGGTGTTATTTGATTTCAAAAATTGTATTGTAAAAAGTTGCATAAACGTGTTAAATGAAATTGTAATTAATAGCTTATAGTGTAATTCCAGTGTGTAATTGATGATTAAATAATTGGTGTGTTGTGTTTCTTATCTTAAAATATAATAAAGAGATCTAAACAAAATAGTCCACCCTAGTTTAAACTTCGTGTATAACTACCCTTCTTGTGTAATTCTTTATAGCATATAAAACTAAAACCTTAGGACGAACTAAAATCCTTATGCTTAATAACACCTTCTAGATTAAATAAATAAGATCAAAATTTTAAGTTATCATCATAGCTTGTATGTGTAGCGACATCATCGTGAACCGGATGATTAGGAATGACATGGTCAAACATTATCTAGAGTATGTGGTTCCCTTCCAGGATAAGTAATCGTGTGTTTAGTAAAGATAGTGTGTTCTCTTAAGGTAGTAATTTTGGGAACCAACATAAAACATAGTGTAAAATCCTCTTGGACCGATATACTTGTTGAGTGGTGAAGATCGAAAACTAACCTTAGAAGTCATCTTTAAGAGTTGAGATCAAAAATGAACTCAATACCCAACCCCATTTATCATTTGGGTTTTATGGTGCAATGCTAAGAGTTAATTTAAAATCTTGAAAAAAATTTAATTAATGGTTTGTTGGTAAAAATGTAACCATAAGGTGATCTTCTTGGAGAAAGTGAAAATTTAGGTCGTTCTCATATCATGTTTAAACCATACTGTAGTAAGAAACGAGACCCACGTTGTGTAAACTCTAATATTAACCTTAACCCTTAAAACGATGAACTGATCCATCTTTCTCTCCCACTTGTCCTGTTATGTAATGGATGTATGATGTGAATTTATGGGATAATAATTTTACAGATAAATCCCCTAAGACATGGACTAGTAGTGTCATGAGGATACAAATTCCCTATTTACAAATAGTCTACACAATTCATTACAAAATGTATATGAACATTGTTAGGGAGAAATAAAACCCCTTTAGATAGACATAAAATGATACTTAGGAAACCTAATTTAGAAACAAGAAAATAAAGAAGTATGTTTTCACATTAGATCCTTCGAATCCTTAACTAATTGTTAGAGCATAACTATATTAAAATTATAATTGATGTTTGGCCTTAGGAAGTGTAATCGTGGGATGTTATTCCATAGGAAAGTGAAACATGATCTTCCTTGTAATGTGGTTAAACCCTATTGCTATGGATAAAAAACCTATTTTCTATAATACTTATTGTTTACTAACTCAATTATCAATTTATAAATGAATGAAAGAAACTTGACCCTAAATCCTTGAGAAAACATGCGGACCTTTCCTCCTTTGGGCTCACACTTGTTTTGTTGCATAACAGAGGTATGATATAAGATCAAGATGCATGCCCTTAGGAGTGAATCCTAGGGAAATCACCTAGTAGCCTTGCATGTAGGTAAGTAGTCTTGTGTGTAAATAAGTTCCCTATTAACGAATGAACAAATTAAACAAGTACTTGAAATAATGTTCATATTAAATGAGATACACCGTAAGTTAAATGTTAAACAATACAGAGTCCAAATAAAGAAAAAGGAAGAAGGGATGTATGATTCACATATCATGAGCCTTTCTAGAACTTAAGTTAAAGATTGAAACATATTTGTAATAAATGTGGAAGTATCATATCTACAAGATTTTTTGTAGCTGATTCATTATGTTGTGAATCGTTATGTTGTGCCTTGTTGATCCAAAAAAAACAAGTGACCTTGATGTGCGTCACGTGTATTCATGTTGTCTATGTGGGTTCAATCTTGTGCAAACATATCATGTGTTGTGTGTTGTCCTTAGTGATCTCCTGTATTGTCTTGTGTACTACAATGTAAGTCAAAAAGTATATTATTCTTGTATTTTTAGTGTTGTTTTTGTGTGTGTAAAATGTGGGCGTTACAGATGTGACACTCCATTGCTTATCTACTTCTCTTTCGAAAGATAACCCAAAATGCACAATGTTTGAATATCATATCATTTATCCAACACACCGCAAAGAAGCAACAACATCAATGATATCATCCAATCATAAACAAAATGACATATTTTACAATTGAGGGGTCTTAAAGCAACAATGAGAAAAAAAAACATTGTATTCATGAGAATAGGAAGAAGAATAATTTACACAAAGTTATAATTATTATTTTGTCGTAGAGAGGAAGATAGAGAGAGAGTACAAGGGTCCCATTTAAAATTACATTTCAGCCTTTTAGAGGCACATACTTCAAAAAAATAGTTATAAAACTCCATTTAATTTAACCCACCCCTAATCTAAAGTTAACTCAACTTGGGTTTTATAGAATGGCTTATAATAATTAATTAATTAATTTGTTGAACAAATTAAATAATTGCATTTTCATAGCTTGAATTTTTTAAATCTTGTTTCCATTGCACTAAGATCATTTTCATAATGTGGGGAATACAAGGAACTTGCGAATTGTTCTGTGGGTACGTGGTAAGGATGACTTATCCGCAACACTACTATTTTTTACCACGTTCCGAAAGTTCTTTCAATGTCTGACTTAACCGATGCTATTTCATCATCGGCCAATGTGGCGATTCGACGAACTAGAGGAATAACGAATTTTTTTCCAAAGGTTCCTAAAACAATTGACATGATCGATCTAACTCACTTTGCTTAAGTTAGAGATACGAGACACCCGAGGAACATGAGAATAGATCTTATTGTTCCACAAATGACTGATTACACTGAGTTCTGTAATCAAAGTGGCCGAGGTGGTAAAGCGGGGAACATATGGAATAGATGAACATTTCCACCTTTCCTCAGAAGACCGATTTTCCTTGTTTTAACTATATTTAACCAAAAAATGTCAACTCCTCTTCAAAGATGATTAACAAGAGCGTGGGAACATAACCAAAACACAATAATATGCCCATGATTTCAAAAGTTTAAAAATTTCACCGATCTTGTGACAACATGTCCTAAAAACCCTTATCTACTAGGGATGTTATGATATATGATGTGAAACATCCAGAGTGAAAGATTTAACATCTATCCTCAATTTAATAGATTTATTTATTAAGTTAGCTTAACAGATCATTGGTTTCCAAAGATAGACAAATGTGAAATGTTTGGTCATTGATATATGGTGTAATCACAATCGTCGAAGTGGACCCAGTACACAAACCTTCACACTCCCTAGGTGGAATTCACTTGCAGTTTCCATGACCAAAAACTATTTAGCCATAGACACCACATTGTGTCTTTTTAATCAGACTAGGCCCGAAGTAGATTCTGATAGGTAATGGTAATATTGGTGGATCAACTACTAAAATTTTTTGCCATGGATCTATTTGCACCTTGCACACGTGTTAGTTATCATAAAAATTCCATATGATAATGCCAATATAGGGTCTCTATGTACAATTTCCATCAACCAAATGTTTCAATTGGGGGAATAAGCACGGTAGACAACATATTCCACACTCGCTGACTTCTTCCGTTGTTGAATAGAATAAATAAAGGTTCTCCCATTAAGGCTAAGAGAATAAATAGAGGCAATTTAATTTGTTATTGATATAATGTGTCAATGGTAGGCTGGTAGCCCTCTCTAATTCTAATTTGGAATGACGCCTTTCAACATGTAAATATATTCTAGAAATTGTTATTGTTGGTATCCAAATTTGCTCTCCTTTTCAAGCCGAGCAACAACACAAATTAGACAGATAGATCATAGTGTGTGTCATTTTGTAGCCGGGGATGAGATCTAACTGGCCCTTTGTCACTCAGATTTGTGGAGAGGTGGATAGCATCTTCAAGAGGATTTGACCTATCCTCACTGCTTTAGGCCGTGCCTTTTCGACCAGGGTGAGAGGACCCGTAGTGTAACCTCTATTTAATGAACGAGATGGAGATATCCTCCTTTTTCACAAATTTTATGAAGAAAGCCTTGTGAAAATACTATCAATACTCCATAATTTCACTATTAAGAGTTGTCACTTCTAAAAGATGGAGATACTTTCAACACAAGACTAAGGTTATTGAAGACATTAAGAAATCCTAATTGTTCTGCATATTTTAGTAGATAGATTTTGTTCCTTTGTTGATATACAGGGAAAATAGGGGTAGTTCAGGACGGATTCATGGTTTTTAAATGATTTTGGTGGGAGATCAAGCAGGATAAAGTTGATTATACCAAATATTTGAGGAACTTCATAACAATAGACAACTCAACAACAGAAAGCTTCAGAATAGTTAAGGAGTTCCTTCAACGAGAAGGTGCGCTTCAATGGAGGCCCAGAGCAACACGTTTTCATACAATCTTAGAGACTCTAACATGAAGGATTGAGTTAAAAGACTCGATTAAACACCAAAATCTCTGATCAATCACGCCTAAGGTACACCCAAAGACTTACAAACAATCTTTATCAAAAAATTACAATGAATTGATTTTAAATTTGTTTATCTCATCACGAGATGAATGCTCTTCTTGAAATGAAATTGCAAATACCACTAAATTTTCATAGGGATGAGATCCTATGTGATTTCAAAGTAAGATTGCAATAGGAACAAGTAAAACTACTTGCATATGTTCTGAAACAAAGTAGACACAAATTACTAGAGATTGACACAAATTTATTTCAAAATTGCTTAGATTCATCAGCATGGGAAAGCTTCCAGAGTAATCTCAGTGCTCGTCAGTGGCTATACATCTGCAACCAACTTGACATGATAGAAAATCTAACACAGAATAAATTAACAGGTTATCTCGGATTGGTCTCTCAGGAATACAACTTTCTCAAAATTTTATCTTAAGAATTCAACCTCCGACCTTTTTCAAGAGTATTATTATTGCATTTATACATTTTACTCACACAATTTTCCCCCCAAAAGAGAAGAATATTCGAGGGACCTTGGTTTGTTACCAATTTTCCTCATAAAGTTACATTTAACAAATTCACATCCAAAAGCTGCCAGGTGGACCAATTGTGAATTGATCACATTTCTTGGGCCCTTGACTAATGACTAGGATGTCATGCCATAACGTTTTGGCAATCCTTCTAATCATTTTGATTTTGTCATGTGATAAATCCCTTTTTTAATCATCTTCCAGAGGCTCTACACAGCTGGATTTGACAAGTAATCCTTTTTGCTCTATAGGCAACACCTTTGTCATCTTTTACACCTGCTCCCTTCATCATTTCATCCTTTTCCCTCTCTTTCTTTTGAAACTCTGTCCCGCATCCATCTTCTCTAGTAATTATCATTTTTGCAAGTGCCTGAGCAATTCCAACTTCAAAATATTGACCTTAACAATCCTTGGACTCACAAATTAATTTATGAATCCATTCAATGGCAATTTACAGACAAAGACGATAAGGAATTTCATCAAAAATGATGAAAAACAGTGCATATTCACGTCTCCATGAGTCTTGGAGAAAAAATGGTGGAAAGACAGACACAATACACAACAACTATTGATTCTTCCCCTTTTCTTCTTTATATCATAGTCATCCACATGTTTCCTTGGCGCAGCTGTAAAGGAGAATTACAGGGGAAAGTTTCCAAACAAGTGCGGGCCTTCCACGTGCCCTAGGCACAAGAAAAAATGCATTTTGGCCTTTGAAAAGTATCAGTGTAAAAAGGAGCTAGCAAAAACCTCCATGTGTCTCAATGACGCGCTTTGAGATAGTCCCCTAAAGAAGAGACCCCAAACAAGTGCGGGCTCACCACATGTCTCAGTCTGCGAGAGTTTGTTAAAATAGTTGAAGGTTCAACAGAAGGCGCCATGTGTCTAGGGTCCAAGACATTTTTATTTAGCATTGAAAATTCCAATCAAAGGGCAGAGTGAGCAGAAGCCTCCAAGTGTCCTCCTAACGCTTCTTAAAAATAAAACTTAGGGGCTAGTCCCCAAACATGCGTGATCCCTCCACATGTCCCAGGCCTTTCAAAATTGCTTTGAAAATTTTAGGTATAGGGCAGAGCTAACAGAAGCCTCCACATGTCTCCTTATCATAATTGTTAAGGTGGGACCCTGAGGCGGATTATGAAATGAGCACCTACCCTCCACATGTCCATGGTCCTCTAGAACTATACCGGGCACATGAAAAAATTGTCTAAGTCTGGGAAATGCAGCGGAAACCTCCATGTGTCTCCCTGCCGCAACTCTAAGGCCAAACCAAAAAGAAATTTTTTAGATGAGCGCCAGCCCTCCACGTGGACATGTTTTGAGTTAAAGCAAGCCGTACAGTTTTACAAAGTGCCCCACTAAGCTGCATCCAACTAAAAAGCGCCACGTTTCCACTGATGCTGAGATGTAAATTTGACAAGGAAAAACACACTCACCAAACTGTAAATGTAGGAAAATCACCATTTGAGCCCGGAAATGAATCTTTCTTCAAGGACAGAGAATTTGGAAATGTTATAAGGCCCAAATATGATCCACTGAGCTGCATCCAATCACTTTTTCACAAATATTTGGGACAAAAATGACAAGGACAATAGAATGTGACTGTAGAAAACGGAAGGAAAGGAAAAAGTTGAGTTTTATGCCCAACTTACAGACTCTTTCACACAGACTAAGGAATGAAAAAAAAAATCTAGATTTTAAGTGATCCTTGATTGAGGAAGGGACTAATCATGGAAACCAAATGGAGGATAGAGTTTTCATGCATCAATATGGGGAGATAGAAAACATGACAGATCCTGCAAACTGAAGAATTTTAAGGACAAATGTGGTGAGACCAAATTGAGCACCAACATCAGCTCTGACTCGGGGATGGGTACTCCCTATGAGTGCCACAAGAACAAATAGCAGACCATGTGCCAAAAATAGATCACTGGGCAACAGAGTCAAAGAATAAGCTTGCAGAGTAGAGAAACCATAACCATCCTCCAAAAAATGAACCGAGAAACTGTTGACAATTTTTGCACTTGTGTAAAAATGGGAAACTTGAAACTTCATCATTACGATGAAATTCATGGGTGAAGTATAAATAAGCTAAGGAGGTTCTGATGTTATTAGTTACTGCTGAATTAATTACTGATTAAGTGAAATCTGCAGCTATGTGTGCTATTATAAAATGTAACAGATCACATAGTCTACAATTTCATGATACCTTCAGCAAAAGAACACAAAGGCCCCGAAGGAAAACTATGTTGTCTTGATGAAGACACTGAATTATAGAGTAGGTGAAGTGTTGAGTTTTGGGATAGCAAACATAAGTGTAGATTACAAAAATCAGAGTTCATTACTGAATGTTACAAGTTCTCATAAATTTCTTTCCTTCATGTTTAAGACATTCAATTATATGACTGAGTTTTTTAGTTCATCATACACTCCATTCAGAAGGAAATACACAACTCAATTTCAGAATTCAATGTTTTATTCACAAGGAAGGTCAAATGTTTCCCACACAAGCCGTGGCATGTGACTAAAAAGTAAATTACATCTACTGAAGAAAGAGGTACACATGCATGAAATAGAAAGAAAAGGAATATAAGTGAACCCATCATTGCCTTTGTATATTCTTTTTTGTGCAAATTATCCCCCTTCCAGCTTGTTCCATCTTTGTCTTCACAATTCAAAGCATGGTACCTGAAAAGTAAAAGAAAGGAATCATCAATAAAGAGCTTAGGGTTAATCCATATTCCTACACTGTCCTAATTCGTGCATATGGATCTCTAACCAATAGAAGATATATAGTACCTAAAAGTCAAACTGCATAGCTTACTCAAAAGAAGAAATAGAAAAGAAAATAAGGAAAATGGATACAAGAGAGGCCAAGAGCCTAATTATTTTCTAACAATTTTCTTAAGTGTGTAGGTACAGGTTGTAGCCAAGCAGGAAACAACCATTTACATGCTTGAAAGAAGGGTTAATGTAAATCAAAACTCAGATATCTTCTGTAAAAGGAAAAGGTTACAGTACAAAACAAAGAAGATGCATGTGGACAATGTACACTTTCAAGATTTCAGTCAAGGAAGAGAGAATTATGGGAAAAATTTGACAGGGCTTCACCATGTAAAATGGAAATTCACGACTTTTCTAGTATCCATATCAACATGAAATAAAGGGAAATGCAGTAAAAGTAACAGATTATAGTATTTCAACGAAGTACCTGAATCAAGGCTTATGCCTGATAATGGTATCAAAAACAGGTAAAGAATTGCTTGAAAGCTATTGCAGGGATCAAAGAGTATAAGTGAAACTACAGGTTACAAATAGGCATCTCAAAAGTGAACTGAAGAAAGAGATGTATAAGCAACCACTTCATTTATAGATTTTATCAACATCATTCAACCTTGTAAAACTCACATGAGGTCAATAAGCAGATCTGAGTAGGACATGGTAGATATTTGAAAATTTAGCCATGAATCAAGGTTGAGATGTCAACCCCAGATTTGAAAGCTTCACCAAATATTAGCAGGATGCAATATGGAAATCCTCAAAGATGATTGAATGAGGCATATAGCTTAGAATTATTAAATAAAGGAGATACTTATAGGGATACTTATAGGTTTTCTCATTCCAATGAACAGTTTCCAGTTAGAGAAATAAAATATGGATGGAGGAAGAACTCTATGGTTAAGAATAACAATACCAGAATATCAAATACCAAATATTTTGCAACTCAGTTTTCGAGGAGAATGATAATGGATTCTACATCTATCCAGAAAGGATCCAAGGTTAAAACCCTTTTAAAGTGGTGTTTCAACACAACATTAGAAAGTTATATAGCAAGATCAGAACAGAAAAGCCCAGGCAGAGATCAAAACCTAACAGACGGTCAGAGCTTCAAATTATTTCAAGAATCAATTTCATGGCCCAGATTTGAAGAATCAGAGTTTTGAAATTGAAATAATGGTGACATACAATCAAGAACGAATTCACATTTGCTAACGAATAATCACAATTATAGTGGTCAAACAAAAGGTTGCAGAAGACCAGAAAGAACTCACCTTATACATAATGGCATTTCCAAAAACCTCATTTCAGGTAGCATGCAAAAACAAACACAATAACCATAGAGGCTTTTTATCTCTTTTTATCAACGACCAAGCATGAAAATACAATTCAAACTAGGAAATGTAAGTATTAGTTCACGAAGAAAACCGATGCCTCAATTTCTATAGATGTTTTCTAAACAGAGTTTAAGAAATTTTCAAGATTACAACTGTAGAGAAAATCTTACCCAAGTTATGTGATTACAACTATGGATATCATAAGAACCACACCAGGATTCTTAGCTATAGTGGCCACGATCACGATGGTCTCACTTAGAAGCTATAAGGAGAGAAAGATATTAAAATGTAGATATTTCAGAGCCCAACAGAATGTGAATTTCATGCTAAAAATGCAGAGAACACAGATGCGTAAAAGGAACCCAAATCTTCATGATGGTGTCCTTTCACTAATACAAAACTCTCAGAGCTTAGAAAGGTAGAGTTTAACAGAGTAAACAACCACGAAATACAGATGCAAGAAAGCTTGATATTACCATTCTGAGACGAACCTGAGCTCAAAGAAACTTCCACGAAGGCTATAACAGGGATAAAGAATTCGTTCACAGAGAAATGTTTCTAATGAGAAACCGAAGCTTGAGAAACACTATCAATGGTGTCAGAATTTTTTTTTGCTAGGGCTTCGCCCATAAAACCAGATGTAAAGTGGAAAAATGAATAGTTCTCGAGTTGTTTTAACTCACATACCTCAACCATGGCTTAATAGAGCTCAACCTTGGTTAATGGATCAATGATTGAAAATAAATAAGGACACAGATCAACGCTCGAGAATTGATCTCCAAGTTCAAAGAAAACCATGGTTCAAGCCATTAAAACGCATTTATCACATGTCAGAAACCCTAAAATCATGCTTCATAGATCAACGATAAAAAATTAACAGGTACAAAGATCGACGTTCCCAAATGGTTCATCAAAATCAAGGCAAAAGTCATCCAATCAAAATGGCGGTCGGTTGACCAATTTACCAAAATTTCAAATTGTAAAAATTTCATCTACAGGCCTACAGACCTTAGAAGGACACATGTCGTCACTATAGCACGGAAACGAAGAAATGGAGCTCCGGTTCATTTAAGTTTTTAAACTTTAAAAATGTAAGAGTTAAAAGTTCCAAACATTTCCCGCAAGCCCGAGCCTCACAATGAGAAAGTCAAATCCACAGGGAGAAAATTCAAAAATCGATTCCACATAGTATCGGCAGAGTGGCGGGTTTTCTCAAAGTTTTGAGACTTAATGCAAACATGCCTAAAATATTCAAGGTGTCCCTTGTGCTGCAATTCCTCTAAAGCGGAGGATCAGAAAGATTTCATCTTTGAAGATCTTTCGCAAAAAGCATTTAAAATGCCAAATTTTCCCGAAGACCAAAAAACCCGCAGAGGAGATTAGTCCGTAGGCCCGCCAGAGGACAAAACTTTAGATTAGTCCGTAGTCCCACCAAGGAAGTTTAAATGCCAAATTTTCACGTAGGCCCGAGAATCGACGAAGGGCTCAAAAAGTCTGAAAGTCCGGAAAAGACTTAAAATGTCTAAAATTTTGCCTAAAGGCCTGTGAAAGCAAAGGGAGAAGAGTTTACATACGATCCAAGCTATCATTTCAAGTTTTGACTTTCAAAAATTTGAATTATAGTTTATGTTTCAAGTGATTCAAAGGGGCCGACCAAATTATGCCATCAATAATCAACAAAAAGGTGAAATTTCAAACTATACACTCTCAAATGCAAAAGCCGACAAGTATTACATGGTAATGTTTGATTAAATGGT
Organism: Taxus chinensis; assembly: GCA_019776745.2. Taxonomy (NCBI): domain Eukaryota; kingdom Viridiplantae; phylum Streptophyta; class Pinopsida; order Cupressales; family Taxaceae; genus Taxus; species Taxus chinensis. The sequence continues at coordinate 174,183,432 of CM034155.1, read as the reverse complement.
GGAAGAGACTATGATATACCATGTGTGGGCGAATGTAATATAGTGACACTTTTCCAAAGTTCCCTTGTATTATTTTAAAACCATAGTATTATGCGAAGTCCACAAGAATGGCCAAAACTCAGTTGAAGACAAGTGTACGAATCAGAAGTGGTCCCCACAGTGGCTGGAGTATTTTTCCAATTCTGTAAGTGTTGTAATTATTTTTACTCACAAACAGGGAGATATACTTTTGCATGCCTTCACAACAAGACAGAATAGATATGAAGATAGAGTTGCATGTTCATGGAGAGAGACTTTCCTATCAAGCAAACTTATTATTAGCAAATTATTTACTCTCGCTTTCTTAAAAATACATCAGTCCACTTCAGTTGACCAATTGTAATCAATGATATTAAATGCCTATTTGTAATTGTATGTTCTATTTTTATTCCTTTATTTATTATTAAATAAAGGATAAAAATAGGATGCATGGGCGAGTACAAGCCTTGGGCTATTTTTAGGAAGAGGGTGAACTTTATTTTTGCTATATATTATGTGCCTTTGCAAAGCATAAGGATAAATTCTAGAGGACTTTTGGATATAAGAGTACTGAAGCAAATTTTTGCAAGTTTTACCTTCTAAGTGTGAAGTATTTATGCCTTACCAATTATTTGCAGTCTTGTGCATGTTTCTATTAGTCTTGTGAATGCAAATTCCCTAATCAATCATCTTACCCTACTGCAAATTCAGTATTTTTTACATAATTTTAATGTGCATGTTAACTTATCAGTTTTGTTATGATAATTTTCCCTCATTATAACCAAGTGTTTGACCTTAAATTTTGTAGAAAACTGTTGGCTCGTGAATAAAAAATCTTTTACATATCAATTGTGCATATACTCAATCAAATCCCTCAAACAAATTTGGTGTATCCCCTTAGTTATAATTATTTTTACAGTCATCTTTTACCCTTAAACCCCATAATCAATTTAGGGTACATCAACAAGGAACCGGCCTTGATATCAGAGACTCACCTCAAAATAGGTATACCCACAGACCTAAGGTGTTTCCATTGTATCTACGAAAGAGAGATCAAATTTTGCAAGCTTAGAAAACCTGCAGCCATCTCTCCACAGGGTGCACTTTCAAGAGATAATAGCTTGATCTTTGGCCTTTGATATGTGTACGTATCATTTTCAATTGTTGATCTTTTAACTTTGGTTGATTTCTACTAATTTATCTCTTGAGTTTGCATTGTAAGATCAATTCAACCCTAAACATCATTTCATTTGGACTTTACATTTTTGTGGGTGAAGCCATGGCAAAAAAAAATTTGACGCCATTTTTTTGAGCTTCTGAAACTCGATTTGAACCATTTTAATGATCCTTGATCATCTGTATCTTCTCTTAGAGCTTTCTGAGCAATATTTTGATAGGTTCTTGTGAAATACCTTGCTTCCATTGGAGCTTTTAGAGATCGTCTCCTTCTTTAAAATGGTCTCTGTGTGAAGAGCATCACTGTGCTTTGCCATTGTGCTTACTTTTGAAACTCGGCCCCTCTGCATAAATGATTCTCTGAGCTCAATTGGGTCTTCCATGGAAAGTGAATATGGAGCTCTTTATATCTCTGTTCCTTTGTTCAGGATTTGAACTTAGAGACTCTCAACTTAACCCAACTTCTATGAATGGTAAGTTTATTTCCCCTCATGGGTATTTGGGTTTTCTATTGAAGGGATTATGGATGTCGATTGTTCTGAATTGATGTTCTTGTAGCATATTTTGAATACTGCCTCTTGGGTTTCCTTAAGAAATGGATCATTGTTCCTCTATACTGAAACCTTCAAGCTCATTTTGGGGCTTCAAACTACAGTCATGACTTATAGATCTGTGTATCTTGTGTTCTGAGTATCTGTATTTGAGCTTGATACTTATCCTTTCGTGTTGGTGAGTTTGTCATTGACCTCTGAGAAATAAGTTTGTAATTAATGCCTATAGATTTAAATTAATTTCAAAATCTGATACTTTTCTTGATGAATTACAATTTTGACAGGTCTAATTTCCTTCATTAAATATCATACTTTCCTGATAACCCAAAATTTGAAAATATACTCTTTCCTGGATCATTCCCTGATTACACAACTTGTTTGCTTTATTGTGAATGGGGTCTTTCACTCTAGAAGTTTGTATAATACGTTTTTGCTGAGATAATCAAAAAATCCTTCTTTCTAAAAGTTGTATTAAATTCCTCTTTGCAGGACTGTTCTTGCTGAGATGTTGTAATTTCACTTCCTTTTCTAATTGAATGTTGTATTTAAGCTTCATTACAGCGTTACATGCATGTTGGAAATTTTGTAAATGTCCATTTTTCATGGCGAAGCCTTGTCAAATTTTTTCCAAAATTCCTTTCATTTGACTAAAATCTGGAAAATGTACCTTTTCTGCAAGCATATTCTATGTTCTGTAGTACTGTAATCCTCTTCCATTTATAGAAAATATCTGAGTTTTAGTTACATTGGTCTTCCTTTTCAGCATGTATATGCTTCTTTCTTCTTGGCTGTATTATGTATTTGCACACTTTAAGAAAATAGTTAGAAATAATTAGGCTTTTTGGCCTCGTTTTGTGTCCATGTTTCTTATTCTCTTTTCTATTTCTACTTCCTGAGTGGGCTATGTAGTTTGATATTCAGGAACTCCATATCTTATTTTAGTTAGAGATCCATATGCATGAATTAGGACATTGTAGGAATATGGATCGACCTTGAGCTCTTTATTGATGGTTCTTATCTTGTGCTTTTCAGGTACCATGCTTTGAATTGTGAAGAAAAAGATGAAACAAGTTGGAAGGGGGACAATCTATATAATGAATAATATACAAAGGCAATTATGGGTTCACTCATATTCCTTTGCTTTTTATTTCATTCATGTGTACCTCTTTCTTCAGTAGATGTAATTTACTTTTTAGTCACATCCCATGGCTTGTGTGGGAAACATTTGACCTTCCTTGTGAATAAAACATTGAATTTTGAAATTGAGTTATGTATTTCCTTCTACATTTCAAGCTTCTAAATGGAGTTTATGTTGAACTAAACAACTTATTAGCATAATTAAATTCCTTAATCATAAAGGAAAGAACATTGATGAGAACCTGTAACATTTAGTAATGAACTCTAATTTCTGTAATCTACAGTTATGTTTGCTGTCCCAAAACTCAACACTCCACCTACTCTTTAATTTGGTGTCTTCATCAAGACAACACAGTTTGTGTTCTTTTGTTGAAGGTATCATGAAATTGCATACTATGTGATCTGTTACATTTTGTAACAGCACACATAGCTTCAAATTTCACTTAATCATTAATTAATTCAACAATAACTAATAACATCAATTTTTTTTTATCTTAGGTATACTTCACCCATGAATTTCATCATAACAATGAAGTTTCAAGTTCCCCATTTTTACACAAGTGCAAAAATTGTCAACAGAATGGTGGTTAGATTTTTTACCCTTGGTTAGGATTTTTGACCTAGAAATTAAATGTGGCACTGTCATCGTACCCATAGTGGTTTGCATTGATTTTGGAGATTGATCCTTTGACTTTGATCTTTGTCCTTTTGATCTAGAGCCATTGATTTCTAATTGTGGTTGAGTTAGATTGAAACTCATCTCTTGAGTTTGCATGATAAGGAATAGCTCGACCCTCATGCACATTTCATTTGGTTTTCATTATGCGGGCGAAGACATGGAAAATTTTTCATTCGATGCTATTATTCTGAGCATTTGATCTCGGCTTTAAGAATTTCCCTAGCCTATGGGGCCTTTGTGACTTTGTATCTGGTATATTTGTAGCAATTCTTCTTCTTTTCAGCTCTCTGTGCGGGAATGTGAAGGCAACCACCATTATTGTTTTTCAGACTCTGATGGTTTAGCTTTGCAAAACCCTATGCATGTATCTTGTTTTTTTCTACTCTGTAAGAGTTCTCTCAGCAAGGTAGTTGTGGGTGTTTTCTTCCATTGTTGTGGGTTCGAGCTCATGTGATTTTTTGACTTTGTATTGCTCATCCCAAGCTTTGAAAGATTTTCTTTAAAAGAGATCTCTGCGTGTTGTATTGGCCACAATTTTTCTTCTTTGTGAGCTTGGTTGTGCAACTGACATCACTATTTGATGAGGTTGGTAAGTTTTCGATCTCCGAGTGTTGTAATCACTTCGTCATTACCATTTTGTCCTTCAAGATATTGATGTTTTTATCCTTCTTTGCATATTTTGTGATCTTTGGGGTAACATCGGTCTTTGATTTGAAACTCGTTCTGTGATCATTTGAGGGTTTTCTCAACTTTGATTTAAACCGATAAGTATTTGTTTCTCACTCTAATTTTAGTACCCATTAATGGGTTTTTGGATTAGAACCAATATCTGTACCTTTTCCCTCTATACCGCAATTTGAGACTGAATGGTTTCAATGGGAGTGTTAACTTCTGAAATACTCGAATATTTCCTCAACTCGAATGTGCATGCCTTTTAACTCAAAGTTTTTCTATCTTATCTTGTATTCTGATTACTAAATGGGTATTCTTATTTGCCCAAAATTTTCCAGATAGAATGTTTATTGATATGATTACTCGAAATCCTTCATTCCTTTTGATTCTGCTATATGTACTTGAGGGGTATAATATTTTCTGAAAAGTTGTGATTCACTTCACATTATCTTTAGTTTCACACTTACTTGATTTGATTTGACCATTAATACCCGCCGAGTTTGGGTTCGGAGTAATATTCCAAGATATGTTTACTTGGTACTTGTCTTCATAAGGAATCCCCTTTGGATCTTTGTTGTTTATACTTATGCCCCTTTTAGATTGCCTGTACATTGATATTTATGAGTTCTAAAACTCATTTTCCCATATTTGTACCTGCATAATTTTGAATCTGTGGCTTGAAACATTGCAACCCATATTTGGGTGTTTCTCCTCTTATAAGGGTACTAGAAATCATTTTTACTCCGTTCTTTTGCTCTATTATTTTTTCCTTTCTAGTCGAGTGACTCAAGTTCTATTTGCTCTTACTCTGCTCCTACTCCATGCCTATCTTGAAGTTAACTAAAATATGAAAGAAATTTTTCAAATAATTACATACTTATAGCTTTTCGATGTTCAATATTAATTGATGCATCCCTCATTTCTATGAGATTTTGAGATCCATCACTAAAATTGTCTCCTTTTGTAGTCTAGCAACAAACTGTGAACCTGAAGGGAAATCTACTTTGTGATATGTGTATCATGCCTGAACATTTATTTGATCCATTAATTAGAACTGACCCTTTGAGCTTGAACTGAGCTGAGATGGGTGCATACTTACCCCTCCATTGTTGATGTGAACAATAAAATAGATTTGAACTAGTGATGACTGAATGCATTCTTTGTTTGCATAGTGTGGACCACAAACTATAATGTAACCCTCTGAAGATGAATTTCTCTTGGGAACCTGACTATATTGAAATATATTGATAGGGTATGTGCTTCATATGCTAGTAGTAAGGAAAAATCCTTGTATGGTTTCCATTTTCATTAGTTGAATCTTTAATACATTATCTCTTTCATGATTTCTGAGAACTAAATTCTGCTATGCATTTTACTATACTTGTAAAACTATGAATCATGCATTATCTTTAGCTATGAAGCTATATTGTAGCATTGCGTGCACTTTAACTACTTCTGGTTCTATTTAACCATGAATCTTGTACGTACTTTCTCAAAATTACAAGCATTTCATCTGTTTTGCTACTATTTTAGGCATAAGATTTGATTCATATGCTTGTTAAGATTTTTGTTTTTTTGTTTATTTCACATAGATGTTTTATTCCATTTATAGTAACATTTCTGGCATGTTGGAAAATCTGAAATGTTGATTTTTCATGGCGAAGCCCTGGCGATTTCTTTCTAGAATTCTCTCTTCCATCCATTTCCAGCTATAGTAGTTGTATTTTATGATTCATAATATAGAACATAATACTTCATGTTTGAAGCTAGATAAAAATGAGACATCATAGCTATTTATCTTGATCATGGCATGCTTTACTGCTTTTCTGTATCACTTACTTGATTTAAATAATTCCTTTAAGCATGTAGTAGTTAAAAGCAACATGATGGAAAGTTGTAAATGTCCATTTTACATGGCAAAGCCCTGTCAAAATTTTCCCAGAATCTTGTCTTCATTCCTTTTCAATTGCAACCTTTCTTTTCTAGTTAACTTCAGCTTCTGAAAATATGATTCTTCTCGTTTAGCTACAACTGAAAAGTGTTCTATTTTCCAGTTTATCTTCTACACTGTAAATTCTTCCATTTCAGAACAGTTATTGAAACTTTGAGTTACATTCTTCCTTTACTTGCATGCACTTATGACTTGTCTATTTTTCCTTGGCTACAACCTGTATCTACACACTTAGGAAAATAGTTAGAAAATACTTAGACTTTTTGGCCTCTCTTATGTCCATGTTTTCTTCTTTTCTTCTCTTCCTTCATTTCTTTTTGAATGAATAAAGCATGTATGTAGTTTGTTATTCAAGTAAATTACATCTCCTGTTATTAGAGATTCATATGCATGAATTAGGACAATCTAGGAATATGATTTGATCCCTGAGCTCGTAGCTGATAGTTATTATTTTCTTATTTTTAGGTACAATGGCTTCTACAATGGAGATGAAGGAGGAACAAAATATGCAAATGGAGATGCTTCAATCGAAGAAAGGAACCCCAAGGAAATTATGGGTTTACTCATACTCCTTTACTTTTTCTTTCATGTGTGTGTACCTTTTATTTTAGTAGTTGTACTTTACTTTCTAGTTACATCCCACGGCTTGTGTGGGAAACATTTGAAAATTCCTTATGAATAAAACATTGAATTTTGTAAATGACTTGTATATTTATTTCTACATTTCAGCTTTCTGTATGGATTATACAACAAACTAAACAACTCAGTCATTTAATTGAATGTCTTAATCATGATGAAAAGAACATTAATGATAATTTTTAACATTCAGTAATGAACTCTGATTTTCTGTAATCTGCAATTATGTTTGCTATCCCAAAACTCAACACTTCATCTACTCTATAATTCGTTGTCTTCATCAAAACAACATAATTGTCCTTCGGGCCCGTGTGTTCTTTTGTTGAAGGTATGATGAAATTATAGAATATGTGATCTGTTACATTTTGTCACAGTACACATAACTACATATTTCCCTTAATCATTAATTAATTCAGTAGTAACTAATAACATAAGAAAAACCTTAGCTTAGGTATAATTCACCCATGAATTTCATCATAACGACAAAGTTTCGAGTTGTCCATTTTTGAACAAGTGCAAAAAATGTCAGCAAATCCCTCCTAAAATTCCCAGTTAAAAATCTTATGTCTCCCTCCAAAATATCCCCATTTCCATTTTCTCCTACACAACCTAAAGGCCATTCTACTTCCCAAAATAACAACATGTAACAAACACTATACACATTCATTTGTACAACAAAGAAATAAAATAAAATACATGGGTGAAGACCCTAACTTTCCATTACAAGAGTGTCTAACCATAAGCAAGTTCCTACGTTTCTAAGTCCAAGAAATCACAATCTATCTCCAAATGTAGAAAAAAATATAAAAATAATTTCTTCCCAAAAATGCAAGAGTCCAAGAATAAAAAAATTAACCCCTAAATCTTCAAACAAATTAGAATAAATAGAAAAAAGAGGAGAGAGAGGTGATGTGGCTTCATGTAGGATCCCACATCATTTCTTATCCATTCCACATCACAAGGTTAAACCTAAACCCCAAAGAACAATAAATTGGTGCTTGAGGGAATGAAATCCCTCTTAAACACTCAAGCTCAAGTCCACACCCCTAAAGGAAAAATTAAAAACATATGTAAGATAGTGTAATAAATAACACCTTTTTGTCTTACAATCACATAATGGGGTCTAGTTTTGACCCCTTAATCCTAAGGGGTAGTTGGTAGGTGAAATTAAGAGGTGTGGGACAAGCTTAACTTGTCCCACAAGCCTCCAAAAATGGCCATAAAGCAACAATTAGAATTTTACATGTAAGGTTGAGTAGACACCACTCAAAATCAATAAAATCCTTCCAAATCCAACACAAACTAAGAACCAACTACTCATATTAATTACCCCCTTTGGCTACATCCTAAATTGCACTAATTAATCAAGTCTAATTAACTTAAATAGAGTACTTAACAAACAATAATAAAAATGACTCCGAATACTAAAATAATACAATTACTCACAAATAAATAAAACCAAAAAGGGAAAACCACATATTTACCGAAGATCATATTTGAGGCCACCCCCCAATTTGGACCTCATAACAATATAATAATAATAACATAATACATCTACACTAGTTTCCAAGGTGACCTGTTGCCAATACCCCAAATTCATTCACTGTTGGTTTCTTATCCCCTTTTGTTTGTTGTGTTACAATTTCCTACAAAATTTGAAACAATACATTTTTCCCTCGTGGACATATTAGTGACATAGAGATAATAAAATACACACATATAGATATCAATTCACATCATCAAATATCATAATTAAACCATTGCTAAAATCAAGTAATTCACCAATTTTTCACAATTCCAAATATTTTGATTTCATCGATTTTTCAATTAGCAATAAGATTATAAAGCCAAATAAATCATCTAACAAAAATATCTACATGAAATTCAATGTTTTAGTATAATAGTTATTCTAAATCATTAAATGCCAATATGTCAACCCATGTATATAATCTATCATGTAAATCACATCATGTCATAAATCTAAAACATCCATACTATCTATCAAATAAGAAAATCAAATATTGTAATGTCCATTTGTCAATGTTTAAAGATAAAATATGATAAAAATGTGTATAGCTAAAATTTAAAGTAAGTAAAAATCATAGTAATGTAAATGTCGAAGAAGAGTGGGTACTAAACCCCCCTCCCCTTAGAATATACTTCTTTTTGGAAGTCACTGGAACAACTGTTGGAACTATTATCTCAAAGGTGTGGCATCCTCTCATGTACCTGATGTTTCATTGTATCGATCCCACTGGAAGCGAGTCTGATTAATCTCTCTACCTCAAAGGCTCTCTAAAATATGAACGGGATCCACCATCACATCCACCTGACCCTTCACCTATAATGTGGTCCAATCCAGTACATGAAAAGGATCTGAAATGTAGCTCCTAAGAACAAAAACATGAAATACATCATGGATGTGAGAAAATATAGTGGCAATGCTAGATAGTAGGCCAATGGACCAATCCGCTCCAAGATCTTAAAGGGTCCCACAAATCCAGAAGCAAGATTAGAGCTATTTTGGTAATGGATAGGGCTCTTATGAGGTCTGACATGACGAAAAACCTTCGTGCCCACCTCAAAATTGTAATTTTTCCTCCGTCGATCTGCATACTTCATATGTCTTTCCTAGGTCTCCTGTAATCTTTGTCTAATCTTCACAACCTTCTGCTCCATATCATCCAAGCTGTCCCAACTAGGTGGTGTCTTGTGCTCCCTACTAAACAAATCCTGAAATAGAGCCATACCAATCAAACTCTAAAAAATGTTGTTTTAGGAAAACTCCACTAAATACAAGTACTCGTACAACCTTGACTGATGGTCCATGACGTACATCTGAAGCATGTCCTCCAAGATCTAATTCACTCACTCTGTATGTCCATCTTTCTCAGGGTGATATGTTGTACTGAAGTTGATCTTCATCCCAAGAGCATGCTACATGGTATTCCAAAACTAAAAGGTGTACAAGGGATCATTATAGCAACTGATATTCTATGGAATCCCATGCAGTCTAACAATATCATCCAAATATACTCGCACCACTGTACTAGCTATATATGTAGTTTTTATTGACGAAAAATGAGCAAGTTTCGTCAATTTATCCACCGTGACCATGATGGCATCATTGTGGTATCTTGATGTAGGTATCCATAAAATGAAATCCATGGAAATGGTGTCCCATTTTCACTTTGATGTGGCATGAGGATGTAAAAGGCCAATTGGATTCTTATGCTCGACCTTCACCTTCTGGCACTATAAAAAACGAGACACAAAAAGATCCATGTCTCTCCATATACCTCTCCAATGGTACAACTATCTCAAAGTTGTATGCATATTCTTCACCCTTGGATGGGCTGAATATGGTGCATGGTGTGCCTCAACAAGGATATCCTACCTCAATCCACCATATCTAGGTACATAGATCTGACCTCGATGATGATGAATTCCGTCTGCTTCTAATGAAAATCCATCACATTTCCCCTCAAGGGGTCTCTGATACTCGAACTCTTCTCTGAATAAAAGGTAGAAGTTGTCTTGCAGAAGCTACTACAAAATCCTCATCCTCAATTTTGTACCAACTTTTTTAGCCATAACCAAATGTCTCCAATGACTCAAGTAATCCGCAACAACATTTTCCTTCCCCTTCACATGCTCTATCTCCATGTCATACTTGGGGTCCCCTCATATTTTTCTAACTCCCCTGTCCAAGTAAAAGAGAGCAAGTTCTGAGAAAGGTAAAAATGTGAAAAAAAATTGCAAAAAAACAAGCTCGGGCCAGAAAAAATCATGAAAAAATGGCTAAGTCCTAGTCCTCGCAACAGTCGGGACAGTTGGGACAAAGGGCGCGAACCGGCCGAAAGGCCGCCAGCGGTCTGCGCAGCATTTGGGACATTGGGACAAAAGGGACGCGCGGGACGCGGAAATCCGAACTGGCCGAAAACTGGCGAAAAATTGGAAAAATTGACTAACTGTTGAAACAGGCAGTCATTGGGACATCTGGGACAAGTTAGTAGTACGCGGAGGACAAGTCGGCCGAAAAGACGTTAAGGCAGCATTTGGGAACAGACAGTTTGGGCCGGGAACGCGGGAAAGGAAGTACGAATGGAATCGCCCGCCGGAAATGAGAAAAGTCCGGGACAGTTGGGACAAAAGGGGAAAACGCGAACGGCGAACCGAACCGGCGAATCGGGAAATTTTTGTCAAAAAACAGTCCGAAACAAATGGGACAAAAAGAGAAAACCGCCGGCCGGTTCGGCCGAAAAGGGAAATTTTCAGCACTGGCCAAGTGGGACAAAGGGACGCGCGTGGGACGCGGAAAGCCAAAGGGAGCGAAAGGAAGCCAATCATCACGCCACGTGTCACCGGCAGAAAAGGAAAAGGAAGCCCATTTCGGGCAGGTTTGGAAAATTCAAACTGCGCAGCACTGGGACAATTTGGGACAAAGGGACGCGTGGGACGCGAAAAGCCGAAAGCGGCCGAAGGCAAGAAGAAAAGTCAACGTTTGACCCGTGAAACTTCAAACGGCCATAACTTTTGACTCCGAGCTCCGATTTTCACAAAATTGGACTTTCTGGAACGAGCACGACGTCCTCTACGCCAAAAAAATTGGATTTCTTATTTTTAATGAGGGTAGATATATTTAAATAAAAGAAACATATTCGGCTCCAGTCAGTAATGCTCATTCCCGTCAAATGACAGAAAAAACGCCTGCCAGACCCAAAATAGCTGCCCGCACTCAGAAGGCCATAACTTTTGCATTCTCAACGAAATCACACAAAAATTGGTACCGTTGGAATCGTGGTTCCGAGCGATGATGCACAAAAATCAAGAAATTCTAGATTTGATGAGAAATTGATTGATATTTTTAAGAAAACGTGGCCGGGTTCAGAACAGTGTTTTATTTGGTAGCTGGGAGTGCAATTAAGAGGCATGGTCATCATTTTTTCTGCTGCAGCACATACAGTATGGGGAGCCTTTTTGCAAGTAATATATAATCATTTCACTCAATTTGCCTCTTACAGGTGGTTGAAGGACAGATTTCGGGATTTCCATTTTCCCTTCTCTTTTCCTTCTCTTTTTCTATAAATTGGAGTGTTGGGCTCATTGTAAAAGGGAGAGAGTTTTTGGGTAGCAAAGCTCTGCCAAAATTGCTTTGTGAAGCCAATGTGTGTTGTAGGCCCTTGTAGTGGACTCCTTGCATGGTGATCCAGGCCCTTATCTTGTAATAGATTGAACTGTGCATATCATGAAGCAATAAAATACCAGTTTGTGGATTTATCTTCCCCTGCTGTGTTTTATTGCATTCTTCTTGTCCCTTTGATCTTTCTATAAGAATATTGTGTCTATTTATTATGTTCTTGCAGGGATTCATTATCATTGTGTATGCTTGGAATATTGTTGTGAATGCATTTTGCTAGATTATGGTGAATTGTCATCACCTCTTCTAGTGTGCACTTTCCCTCTGTATTTCACACATTTGGAGACTACTCTCACAACCTCCTTTTCTGTTGTATCACCGATTTAGTGTAGGATTTCATTTTATGAATTCTCTCTCCCTGGTCCCTTGTAAATTTAGATTAGAACAGTTATCTTATCCTACATTAGAGTAGATTGTGGCAGGTAGTTTAGGAGCAAGAACCAGCTTTCTCTGAAGGTCTATCTCAAGTAGCAAGTCCCACAACTTGGAGATAGTACCCATGTTATCCAATCACACCGTGAGTTCAAGTATATGCACTTGTATAAACATAAGGGTGCTGTGATTCGGTGATAACAATACTCACAAAGAATCTCCATCCAATGTCACTGATGAGCATTAAGATTGGGCTACATGAAGAGGTGATGAAGACTTAAGTGATCTTTCCTGAGAATGAATCTCCTACCTAAAAGGAAATGTCTCCATCAAACCAAAGCATGGACAGCTATTACAAGCTCAAGGTCATGAGTCAGATAATTGTGGTCATAATAATTGAGTTTGTGAGACTCAAAGTCTATTACACGGCCCTCCTGCATCAATACACCTCTTTTTCTTGCTAAAGAAGTATCTGCACATACGAATACCTCTCCCTATGGATCTGGAACTACAGAAATGGGTCTTGTCATAAGGAATTCCTTCATTTTCCTAAAGGCCTTCTCACATCTATCTGACCAAACAAACTTCTTCCCTTTCCACTAAAGGGATTGATGGGATGCACAATATGAGAGAAATCCTAAATGAACCTCCTGTAGTAACCTTCCAATACCACGAAACTACACACCTCAGGCGCATTAGTAGGTGTTCGTCAATCTATAATAACTCTAATCTTGGAGGGATCAACTATGATACCTTCCCCATAAATAATGTGGCCTAAATACTAAACCTTTGATTAGAATAATGCACACTTATCTAGGTTCCTATATATTTTCTACTCACAAAGACATTACAGAACCTGACGAGGTTGTTCCTCATGATCCTCGTGTGTACGTGAGTAGATAAAAATATCATCAAGCAACACAAGTATAGAACAATATAGAAAATTATTGAACAATTTGTTCATCAAACTCATGAACACTATAGGGGCATTCGTCAGACCGAATGGCACAACTATGAAATCATAGTGCCCATTTCATGTATAGAAAGTTGTCTTTTGGACATCTGCCTCTACAATCCTCAGCTAATGGTTACTTGATTTAAGATCAATATTGGAAAACATTGTAGCCACCTTCATCTGATTAAAAAAATCATTGATGTGAGGAAGGGGGTAATGATTCTTGATTGTTACTTTGTTTAGTTATCTGTAGTCCACACACAACTGTAAAGATCCATCCTTTTTCTTCACAAAAATCACTAGTGCACCCCAAGGAGATACATTAGGATGGATTAGGCATTTCTCAAGAAGTCCCTCTAGCTATAACTTGATCTCACATAGCTCACAGGTGGTCATCGTATATGGAGCACATGAGATAGCCTCTGCTCCTCGAACCAAATCAATGTGGATGTCTATCTCATGTGGGGGAGGAAACCCTGGTAGCTCAGTGGGAAAAAATCCAAAAACTCCTACAAAATGGGGTGATTATGACCTTCGCTTAATAATCACCCCATTTTGCAGGAGTTTTTGGATGTTTTCCCACTAAGCTGCTAAGGTTGCCTCACCCACATGAGATAGAAATCCACATTGATTTGATTCTAGGAGAAAAGGTTATCTGATGTGCTCCATATAGGATGACCACCCATAAGCTATGTGAGATCAAGTTATAACTAAAGGGAATTCTTGAGAAATGCTTAATCCATCCTAGTGTATCTCATTAGGGTGCACCAGTGATTTTTGTGAAGAAGGATGGATCTTTGCGGTTTTGTGTGGACTATAGACAACTAAACAAAGTAATGATCAAGAATCATTACCCCCTTCCTCACATCGATGATTTGTTTAATCAGATGAAGGTGGCTACAATGTTTTCAAATATATATCTTAAGTCTAGTTACCATCAGCTGAGGATTGTAGAGGCAAATGTCCAAAAGACAACTTTCCACTGTAGATTGGACAACAACTGTATCTAAGCTTTGAAGACCTTGTAAAATAAAACATCAAAGTGGTTTGAAAATTAAAAATACCAATCAAATAAATCTGATTTTAGGAAATGATGGTATTTGAATAAATGTAAATATACATACCTGTAATGTCTTCGATGATAACTACAAATCAAAAATAGCCTCCATAGTCAATATTTGCATCTGTAAAATTACAATGGTATTTATGTAGAACTATAAACAATTAAATTAGAATCTATTTATAAGAAATTGAATAAATAAGAATATTTAAAGTGTAATGGCAAGCTGATACCTATTTAAAACTGAAATAATCCATTTTTCATAGCTTCATCGTATTCAATATTTGCATCCATAGAGTTTGTAGATGCATCACTTCCAGTCTCATCATTGAGATTACTTGGACTTATAGTAGTATTATTTACACCTCTTCTTTTGGCAAGGGAATACCAATGCGTAATAGCTCTGTCAAAAGGAAAGGTTTCCAAAGAGTAGCGAGAAAAATAACACCTTGTGAAACTTTCGAGATTTTTATCCAACCTGTTTCTCAATTTTGATTTAATAAAAGATAAAAAACTGAAAACTCTTTCATCCTCCATAGATCCCAAAATAATTGTTTGGTACAACTTGTACAACAAAAAATATTCACTAATGTCTTCCTGTAACACACCACTTTGGTATATTTTTCACCAAAGCCTTGTAATAGCACCACTCTCTGAAGGTTTGTCTACGAGTTTATACTGTGATCTCATTGTCCTTGCCAAATTAGTCGATTGAGTCTTTATTAAATCAACATTTAGTATACCTTTTATTTCAATACCCTTGACCTCTTATGTATTTCTGGACCGAACTAAATTCTTTTCCTACTGTCTTCTTTTCCTTAATATGCACGTGTCAAGAACTATAGTTATTTTTTCTATTTTTAGCCCATCTGATCCTCTACCGCATCCAACTTTCTCACCCATGCACCTACTCTTAAAAGTTGACTATTTTAATGTGTCTCTTTTTCTAATATATCTGCACATCTAAATTTGTCTCCATGTTCTATAAATTTACATGTGGAGTTTTCCTTTTCTTATCCCATAGTTTGTGTGCATCCTTTCCTTCTTCCTCCTCCAAATGTTCCTTCTCCAAAGAGCATGAAAAAATAAAGAATAAAAATGTTTGTCAAATGTTGGACTTAACCAAAATAATGTATAAGAATTTAGGGGTTTAACATTACCCCACACTAAACTCATTTCCTGCTCCAATATTGTACCCATGTATTAATGAAAAAGCTTACCTACAAAATCAGCACAGCCACCTTCTGTATTCCAAAAATTTGGATTCATCACACCCATGGCTTCAAGAATTTTGTCTTGTCTGAAACATTCTCTAATTTTTTATGCTAAGGATTCTGCAATTTTTCTAAGTTTTATTCTTCTTTCAATTACTACAGAATCAAACAAATTTTGTGTCATAGGAACTTCTTCTCTTTTCGTTGATGTAATGTCTTTACTTTTTTGCAGAATGTGCAGTGGTATCTCTTTCCCACTAACGTGGATACGTAGGTGATCATGGATATTGAATCTCAAAAAGTTATTGGGATGATTAAGATCCAATAAAACTTTCCAGTTATCAAATACATGTGTATCAAACCTATCTGGGGAAGTGTAGAAGGCATCAAGACTCATACAAACCGTTTTTCTCATCTGTATAAAATCAACAATATAGGTTAATATTCCTTTTGCATGTTTCATCAATGTATTGATCTCCTGCAGAATTAGAAGAATGCCTACCAATGTAAGAAATGTCTCCAAATCAGTTAGACGAAACAACAAGCCCTCGTTCTGTCAATTTCATGATGATATTTATGCATGAAACCAACCAACAAAGGATACTCCTCATGCACTCTACATGTAATCTCATACAATGAAATACACCTTGTCTCAACATCCTTCAGAAGTTTTTTGTCATCTGTAATACCTATGGAAAATTTTTGAAACTCAAGAAATTATTTTGAACTACTTGCCATATAGGCATGCATTTCTCTTATAAGGTCTTCTACTTTTGCAACGTTTTCGTATTTGCTAACAATTTTATATGCTAAATTCATTATGTGAGCCATACAGTGAATCACTAGCAGATAAGGTGAGATTGATGTTTGTAATTAAACACACAAAATAGTTCTTTGACCCCACATGACTGATGCCTCATCTACTCCCACACATACCAACTTCGTAGCTATTTTCTTCAAAATAGAAATAACTAGTTTATATAGGTTTTTTGCATTGCAATTTTCAACCATTTGCTGAACACCCAACAGGTATGGAGTACTCATATGATTTTCTAAAGTGTAAACATGGATACATACCCATGCAGTGTTGTCAACAACGATCACTTCATCAATTTAAAAAGAGATAAACTTCACATTTTTAACACACTCTTTCAAGTCTTCCTTCTCAATCATAGCAAGGCATTTAGCCATTTCTCATGCACTGTTGTCTGACTAGTGAGATTGGAGAACATTCTGTGCTCCATTATATTGATTAAAAGGTTTTAAATTGATGAAATCTGAAATTGGTCTTCCTTTCTTAAGGATGTGGAATAAAGTAGAAAATGGTATGAGTTTAGCACAAAAATTTGATTGATTCATCTTACCAATCTGTGTTGTGATCATTCTACCATTTTCTACGAGATGTCTACGTCTTTTTTTATCAGCCTCATATTTTACCGTATATTTCACATGCATACATTCTTTTTCAGTTTTACATCTGTGTGTTTTTATTTTCTGGCCATCTTCCCTAGTTAAAGTGAAATATTGCTTTCCACAGTGTTTTTTAATTGTGTCCAACATTAGTTACATTTTTTGCTGCCATCCCAATTTCCACGTACATATTGTACATGTATGTATTCTGATGAAATTTCTTCAGAATTAGTTAGTTTTACATGTTCAATAAAAGGAAATTTCACAACCCAGTCAAACTTGTATGTCCTCCCAAGCATCCACATATTCTTTTTCATATTCATAGTTTTAATTTTATGTGTATAGGTTTTAGGAATATCACGATCATCAGGTTTCCTTTTCCATGAACCACTAGTTGCATTTGAATTTTTTGTTGCATTTTTCACTACTAGAATATATTCAAGCCCTGGCATGGTATCATTATAGGTATCATTTGGCTGATATTGAGTAGAATGCATGTCCACTTCAATAACACCTTCCACATGTTAGGTTGTGGAGCCTATTTTTCATGTGTGAAAGTGTTGAAGACTGTACACTAAGAGTATTGTAAACTTTTCATGTTTACTCGCCGGGATTTGGGGCCGGGCCAAGCCCCTAGCTATAACCCCCGGTAGCAGGGGTTCGGGGGATGCGCCCCTGAAATATTTTTTTTAGGCGTAAAATTTTTTGGCCACGAAAAATGCACCTGACATATCGGGAAACATGCTTTTCTCATATGGGCGAGTTTTTTGACCCATAGGTTTTTGGGATGGGTTTTCACCATGGTTTTGATACCCACGGTTTTGTAAAACTGCTTAAGCAGTTGTCTATTTATATGGTCTTATGCATATGATAGAAAAACAAGTAAATGTATTGCAGATGTGTTTTGAATTAAGCTGTGAATTCTGTAGAGTTTTTTAGAGCATAGCTCCAAACAGATTTGGGTATTGTATTGAGAGAGCGGTGGCTTTTAATAAAATCTGAGCAAGTGATTCTTTGTGGGCATAGCCCAAATTGGGTGAACCACGTTAAATATTGTCTCTTTGTGTTGTGTTATTTTATTCTACAATTTTATTTGAGATCTGTAATAATTTCTGCATATTTGTTTCTACTATTACGATTCTGTGAGGGATTATTCCGCATATTTTATCCCTTATTTCCTAAAACCACACAGTCTGTGCTTTGATTGATTTATGTAGGAGATCTATGGGTGCTAGCGGTTGCTGTATCTAAACCAGTAGAGTTTCCAAAATACTTGAACAAATACTTTTGAGTTTTTTTGTAACTTTTTGGGTGTTTTTGAGTACTAGCAAATACCATTGTTCCATGTCGTGCGTCAATAAATGAAACTTGTCGCATGTCAACAACATAGTTTCTTGTCATGCATCAGAAGGTTATTCTTGTCACCCGTTAGCAAAACCTTATTGTCACCCATCAAGAGATCCTTGTTGTCCCCCGTCAAAAAATCCTGCTTGTCACCCGTCAATAGATCATTCTTGTCGCCTGTCAACAGATCATAATTGTTACCCGTCCACACACCCTTCTTGTCGCCTATCTATAGAGCCTTCTTGTCACTTGTCCTCAGATCCTTCTTGTCACACATCCACAGATATTTTTTTTCACCCATCAACAGTGTGTCAGTTGAATGCTTTTGTCTAAAAAACTATACTTTTGTGTATTGGAATCTATTGCTTCACAAGTTATGTAATTGATAATATATATGCCCTCAGGTGGACCGTGGAATTAGTTAGCAAGTAGTGTTCTACCCAGAAAATAATATAGGATTATATAGGGAATATTATAAAGAGGTCGGCAAAGCCAACCCCTAAAAAAATTAAACTTTAATTTTTATGTGAACATGTCAATACCCGCGCCAAAAAAATCACCTTTTCATTTTTTTCTAAAATGGAATATTCGCCATATTACATATATTCACTAATAAAAAATTCCTTTCCCTTGAGCCCCAACAATGAAACAATATGGGGTATTAGACAACCATTGCCAACTTTACATGGATTCGATAATCACATTCATTCAACACTTTTAACACAATAAGAACAATAAAAAAAATCAACACACAAGTTTCCCAACGCAAAGGCTCTAAACTAAAGCCAAGAAAGAGAAAGGAACATGGGGATCTACTTATAACTCCCAAGGGTTTGGGTGCCCACCTTAAAACCTCAAAGAACTTAATGACAACCCACAAAACTCTTATGCCTCCCTCCAAGAAAACAAATCATATGCCTCTCTCACTCTTATGTCTCCCACAATAAAACAAACAAGATAAGAGCAAATGTTACATATCAACAAGGTATGAGACCTCAACCCAAATACCTCGTAAAATTCCCAGTTAAAAATCTTATGCATCCCTCCAAAATATCCCCATTTCCATTTTCTCCTATACAACCTAAAGGCCATTCTACTTCCAAAAATAACAACATGCAACAAACACTATACACATTCATTTGCAGAACAAAACAATAAAATAAAAAAACATGGGTGAAGACCCTACCTTGCCATTGGAAGAGTGTCTAACCACAAACAAGTTCCAACATTTCCAAGTCCAAGCAATCACAAGCTATCTTCAAATGTAAAAAACACTTTAAAAACACATTCTTCAGAAAAATGCAAGAGTCCAAACATAAAACAAGTAACCCCTAAATCCTCAAAAAAATTAGAATAAATAGAAAAGAGAGAAGAGAGAGGTGATGTGGCTCCATGTAGGATGCTACATCATTTCTTATCCATTACAAATCACAAGGTTAAACCTAAACCCCAAAGCACAATAAAATTGTTCTTGAGGGAATGAAATCCCTCTTACACACTCAAGCTCAAGCCCACACTGCTAAAGGAAAAATTAAAAACATAGGTAAGAAAGTGCAATAAATAACACCTTTTTGTCTTGCAATCACATAATGGGGTCTATTTTTGACCCTTTAACCCTAAGGGGTAGTTGGTAGGTGAAATTAAGATGTGTGGGACAAGCTTAACTTGTCCCACAAGCCTCCAAAAATGGCCATAAAGCCAAAACTCGAATTTTATAAGAAAGATTGAGTAGACACCACTCAAAATCAATAAAATCCTTCCAAATCCAACACAAACCCAGAAGCACCCACTCACATTAATTACCCCTTTGGTCACATCCTAAATTGCACTAATTAATCAAGTTTAATTAACTTAAATGGAGTACTTAACAAACAATAATAAAGGTGACTCCAAATACTAAAATAATACAACTACTCACAAATAAATAAAACCAAAAAGGGAAAACCACATATTTACCAAAGATCCGATTTGAGGCCACACCTCAATTTGGACTGCCTAACAATATAATAATAATAACATCATACATCTACACTAGTTGCCAAGGTGACCTATTGCCAATACCCCAAATTCATTCACTGTTGGTTTCTTATCCCCTTTTGTTTATTGTGTTACAATTTCCTACAAAATTTGAAACAATACCTTACCGGCCTCGTGGCCATATTAGTGACATCAAGATATAAAAATTCACACATATACATATCAATTCACATCATCAAAGGTCATAATTAAACCATTGCTAAAATCAAGTAATTCAACAATTTTTCACAATTACAAATATTTCGATTTCATCAATTTTTCAATTAGCAATAAGATCATAAAACCAACTAAATCATCTAACAAAAATAGATATATGAAATTCAATGTGTTAGTATAATAGTAATTTTAAATCATCAAATGCCAATATGTCAACCCATGTATATAATCTATCATGTAAATCACATTATGTCATAAATCTAAAACATCCATACTGTCTATCAAATAAGAAAATCAAATATTGTAATGTTCATCTATCAATGTTTAAAGATCAAATATGATAATAATGTCTATAGATAAAATTTAAAGTAAGAAAAAATCATAGTAATGTCAATGTCGAAGAGGAGTGGGTACTAAACCCCCCTCTGCTTAGAATCTACTTCCTTCTTGAAGTCTCTTGAACAACTGTTGGAAATGTTCTCTCAAAGGTGTGGCATCCTTTCATGTACCTAATGTTTCATCATATCGATCCCACTAGAAGTGAATCTGATCAATCTCTCTACCTCAAAGGCTCTCTAAAATATGAACGGGATCCACCATCACATGCACTTTACAGTTCATCTGTATTGTTGTCCAATCTAATACATGAGAAGGACATGAAATGTACCTCCTAAGCACAAAAACATGAAATACATCATGGATGTGAGAAAAGCTAAGTGGCAATGCTAGAAAGTAGGCCAATGGACCAATCCACTCCAAGATCTTAAAGGGACCCAAAAACCTAGGAGAAAGATTAAAGCCTTTTTTCATAATGGATTGGGCTCTTATGAGGTTTGACACAGAAAAACCTTCATGTCCACCTCAAAATTGTAATTTTTCCTCCGTCGATCTACATACTTCTTATGTCTTTCCTAAGTCTCCTGCAATCTTTGTCTAATCTTGACAACATTCTGCTCTATATCTTGAAATAATGTCAGCCCAAGAGAAACCATATCCTCCAAGTTGTCCCAACTAAGTGGTGTCTTTTTCTCCCTACCATACAATGCTGGAAATAGAGCCATACCAATCGAAGTCTAAAAAATGTTGTTTTAGGAAAACTCCACTAAATACAAGTACTTCTCTAACCTCGACTGATGGTCCATGACGTACATCCAAAGCATGTCCTCCAAGATCTGATTCACTCACTCTGTCTGTCCATCTTTCTCAGGGTGATATGTTGTACTGAAGTTGATCTTCATCCCGAGAGCATGCTACATGGTATTCCAAAAGTGAAAAGTGTACAAGGGATCATGATTACAAATGATCTTCTATGGAATCCCATGCAGTTTAACAGTATCATCCAGATATACTCGCGCCACAGCACTAGCTATATATGTAGTCTTTATTGAAGAAAAATGAGCAAGTTTCATCAATTTATCCACCGTGACCATGATGGCATCATGGTGGTATGTTGACGTAGGTATCCCTATAATTAATTCCATGGAAATGGTGTCCCATTTCCACTTCGGTATGGCATGAGGATATAGAAGGCCAGTTGGATGCTGAAGCTCAACCTTTACCTTCTAGCACTATAAACAATGAGACACAAAATGAGCCATGTCTCTCCATATACCTCTCCAATGGTACAACTATCTCAAAGTGGCGTGCATATTCTTCACCCTTGGATAGGATGAATAGGGTGCATGGTGTGCCTCAACAAGGATATCTGACCTCAATCGACCATATCTAGGTACATAGATCAGATCTCTGTGCTGATGAAGTCCATCTACCTCTAATGAAAATCCATCACATTTCCCCTCAATGGGTCTCTAAGACTCGAACTCTGCTCTGAATAAAAGGTAGAATTTTTCCTGTGGAAGCTACTACAAAATCCTCGTCCTCAAGTCTGTACCAACTATTGTAGACATAACCAAATGTCTCTGACGATTCAAGGAATCCACAACCACATTCTCTTTCCCCTTCAGATGCTCTATCTCCATGTCATACTCACAAAGAAACTCCATCCAATGTCACTAATGAGAATTAAGATTGGGTTACATGAAGAGGTGACGAAGATTCAAGTGATCTTTCCTGAGAAGGAATATCTTGCCTAAAAGGAAATGTCTCCATCGAACCAAATCATGCACAGCTGCTATAAGATCAAGGTCATGAGTCAGATAATTGTGGTCATAATAATTGAGTTTGCGAGACTCAAATGCTATTACATGGCCCTCCTGCATCAATACACCTCTTTTTCCTGCTAAAGAAGCATCTTCACATATGAATAACTCTCCCTATGGATCTGTAACTATAAGAATGGGTGTTGTCGTAAGGAATTCCTTCATTTTCCTAAAGGCCTTCTCACATCTATCTGACCAAACAAACTATTTCCCTTTCCACTGAGAGAAATCCAAATCGAACCTCTTGTAGTAACCTTCTAATCCTAGGAAACTGCACACCTCAGTCACACTAGTAGGTGTTCCTCAATCTATAATAACTCTAATCTTGGAATGATCGACTATGATACTATCCCCATAAATAATGTGGCCCAAATAATGTACCTTTGATTAGAAGAATGCACACTTCTCTAAGTTCCTGTATATTTTTTACTCACAAAGACATTGTAGAACTAGACGAATGTGCTCCTCGTGATCCTCATGTGTATGTGAGTAGATAAAAATATCATCAAGGAACACGAGTACAGAGAAGTATAGAAAATTCTTGTACAATTTTTTCATCAAAGTCATGAACATTGTAGGGGCATTCTTAAGACTTAATGGCATAACTATGAAATCATAGTGGCCATATCGTGTGTGGAAAGTTCTCTTTTGGACATCTACCTCTGCAATCCTCAACTGATGGTAACTGGACTTAAGATATATATTGGAAAACATTGAAGGCACCTTCATCTGATTAAACAAATCATCAATGTGAGGAAGGGAGTAATGATTCTTGATCGTTACTTTGTTTAGTTTTCTATAGTCCACACACAACTGCAAAGATCCATCCTTCTTCTTCACAGAAAGCACTGGTGTACCCGAAGGAGATACACTAGGACAGATTAGGCATTTCTCAACAAGTCCCTCTAGTTATAACTTTATCTCACATAGCTCACGGGTGGTCATGCTATATGGAGCACATGAGATAGCCTCTGCTCATGGAACCAAATCAATGTGGATGTCTATCTCATGTGGGGGAGGCAACCCTGGTAGCTCAGTGGGAAAAAATCCAAAAAATCCTACAAATTTTGGTGATTATTAAGTGAAGTTCCATTAGCCCCATCCTCTTACCTATCACTAATTGTAATGGCATATAACTAACATCCATGCCGTGCACACTGCTTAAGTTGCATATCGGAAATAGTGCGAATAGAGATGGGTCTCCTAACTCTGACTATCAACGATCAACCCCTAAATCATCTACACAAGATATAACCTTACTGTAATAATCAAATCTGGTGGTGAATGGTCCTAGGTCCACTATGAACTCCTTAACTAAGGATTCTATTGAGATCTTGGCTCTAGAAGCCATCTCATGAACATCCCAATTAAGGCCCTACTTAACTGCCACTAGCCTCCATCTCTCTACCAAAGATGGTGTAATAAAATAATTAGACGAGCTAGAATCAAACAAAATAGAGGTAGGGATACCACCAATTCTACCTGTAGTTTAAATCATCTTTCTCTAATTCTCTTCATAGTAGTTCTCGACCACTGCATAGATCTAATTTTTATGTCACATGTTGTTGAATACAAGATTTAAAATTGGTGTCTTACCCTTGTTATTAGGTTTTAGTGGGCACTCTCTCTAATGGTGTCCAAGTACACCATATCCATAGCAACTACTTGGTCCCCTCCAATGAGATGCAGATCTAGTAGGTACTCTAGTGGTTTGTTTCATGGATATTGATGATTCTGCTATGGAATGTTGTGGTCATTGAAGATGAGATCCTGCTGACTGAGCTCTAGGTGGTCCTTGTATCCTTATGGGTCACCCCTAGGGGAAGGCATCATACTTTTTCCCCTTTGAGTATCAAATATTTGTGGAGGTATAAAAATTTGGACAAGTATACTACTGTTGATGATGATGTGGTTATTATGGTGTAGTGAATAAATGATTGTGCAAAACCATGTCTTCCACCTTGAGGTAGGATGGAGCTAACCCCCTCGACCTACTATCCTTCATCTGTTGAATATGACTCCTCACTCTATCTTTGGTCTGCTGCATCTTCCCCTTAGTCTCCTGTATAATGTAGGTCTTGTCAAGGACCTCAGCTAAAGTCTGTGGATAATGAATGCATACTTCACCTCCCAAATCCAAGTTCAGGCCCCTAATGAACTTGTGAATCCTGACCTTCTCATCCCACATGTATTCAACATACTAAAGCAAATTAAGAAACCAAATCTTGTACTCCGTTACTGTCATGGATGCCTGATGTAGTCATGGAACTCATCTATCCTTTGCTGAATAAACCTCCTAGATATGTATCTACTCTTGAACCACTCCTTGAAGAGCTCCCAAGTAACTATCTTTAAATTTACTTGGAGATTTGTTTCCTCAAACATCCACCAAATACATGTTCTATCCCTTAGAAGTTGAATCAAAACAGATCCTTCACGTTTCTAGTACATGGACAAAGGTTGAAGCACACGATGAATCTCACTAACCAAGCCTTTTCCTCAAAAACATCGTATATCACCAGATTAATGAGACATTTGTATCTTCAAGATCTCCTTGATATGATCTGAAGATGATTACTATCAATCCCTAGGTCTCTTTACATGTTCATCCCTTGGCTTAGGGTTCTTAGATCTATCTCTGTGTCCTATAACCCTATCTACATGTCCCCTCTTAAGTGACTCAACTCTATTTGACTCCACGTGGGATTTATCTTCCTTATGCTCATTGTTGTGTCTCGAAGGGTGTTGAGCCTCATGTGATGGCTCCCTACCATGTTAGTTAGGATGTGCCCCCACTACTCCACCTCGAATAACTATATTGACATCCTACAATGTCTGTAGTACCTGCAAAAGTATAGAAAAAAATGCCTTCTATGGAGGTGGGATATCTAATTCCACGTGAAAAATCCCCTCGTCTAATTCGTGCTTCCTACAAAAATCAAGATGAGAGTTAGTTTACCATTCTAGGTTTTGTTTCATTTTTCTAGGTTTTCTACATTTTAGAAAACATGTAAAGTTGTGTGGTCTAGTTGTTGGTTCTACTAGTTAAATTTTTTGTGTGTAAAAGTGTGCCCAATGGTCCAAGCATTGAACCTACGACTCAGATTCCAAGTGTAACACCCGTAAATTTTCCACAGAAAACCCAAGAAAAACCCAATAGTTATATTTGAAAATTTATGGAATAATTAATATTTTGTTAAAACCAATTACAATAGGGTAATCTTCAACTAGGTTTAGTTTATTTCTCAGTTAATATTTTATTCATTTTAGTTAATATTTAATTAATATTATTTAATTCCCTAGTTCAGGCTTAAAACCCCCTTCTTACAATCTTTATTTAATTTAGTAACATAGTTCTAATGTCATTCAATAATTTATTATTCTAGGTCTAAGTATAAAATTACCCTCCCATTAAATTAAATACAAATAAATTTAATCCCTAATAATAAATTTTGTCTAGTTAACCTCGAGTAAATTTTGATTTAATTAAATATAAAAAATAAGGGATTTTTAATTTAAAAGTCACCAACTAAACATTAAGGTTACAAATTAACTTACGTCCTAACACCCCTTAGGTGGCCCCATTCAAAATCTACACATGCATTTCATTTGAGACATATTCCCACCTAATTATCACCTATTTTTTGTAGGGATGTTTCTTGACCGTAGGATGGATTAAATCTAGGGCCTTAAATCATAGGGATTCAAACTAACCCGAAACTTCGTTATGGAGTGTTCTTATTATTTTCCTTTGGTTTATTTTCTCATTTTTGTTTTGTTGGTTTTTGGGAGGAGCAGGAGATGAAAGGAGGATGGAAAAATTTTGAGGCACATGGATGGATACTCATCATTTCATTGTTCATTCTATTTTCAACTCTTTCGGTTTTTGTTTAACTATTTGTTTTTTATTTCATTTTTGTTTTTTATTCCATTTTACCCTCTCCTAGGGTTTGGTTAAAATTTGTTTTTTATGGAGCAATTTCATGCCATTTTCCCTATTTAGGTATGGGAATTTTTCTCAATTATGGATCTATTTTAAAATATGTATAAACACAAATGATTTATAAGTATACACACACACACACACACACACACACAATTTTTTTGTATTATTTTAAATAACCTGAAATCATGAAGATATTTTTATTGTGTGCATATATACAAATGAATATATATTATTTTCATTTTAAGTCACGATTGCAATTTAACACAAGTCCTATCTAAATTAAATAAGGCCAAGTGAACATATTTATGTGACCGTATTGGAATAGGGTTTGGATGTTGTATTTTATTACAGTGGCACTATTTTTGTATTCGAGGGGATGCCAACCCCACCCCCATCCCATATTACTATGGGGTGGGGGTGGGGTCGATGACCTCCCCCCATTCCCCCACTTAATAAAACTCCTAAACAGCACAGGCCGCGGGGTGGCCAAAAGACTTATACACAATACCAAATCTTTTTTATCTTTATATTCATAAAAAGAAACACACACACAAACACACACACACACACACACACACACACACCTCATTATTTAACAAAGAAAACACTTATATATATATATATATAAATATATATATATATATAAATTTATATAATTAAATATAATCATATTTCACTTGTTTTTTTTTGTTTTCTTTATATAAATGATCAACAAGTTTTTTAGTGTAGGAAAGAACAAGTCAAGGCATTTATAATTTTTCTACCTATTCAAATAAAAGTGAAATTGAGAAAACAATTAAAATTTCTTATTCAACCTACTATAGCTAGTAAGGAGAATATTTTTCTTCATTTTAACAATTTTAACCTTCTACTTTATTTCCTTCTAATTGAAAATAAATTTATCTATAATGTAAATACTTCAATAAGCATTCTTTTAATTAAAAAAAAGTAACTATTTCTCTTCTTTCACGATAAATTAATTGCAATCAATTTTAAGTAACAATTATATTTTTAACAAGATCATCAACCTTTTAAAAATGAAAAATTCACACTTGAGACACAATAAAATAAACTTGGGTTGAAAGAACTCTATTTCTATTTCAATTCCATTTCAAAGTTTCTAATTCACTTAACAATGCAAGATTTGGTGGTTTTCTTTTACAATAACTAACACATTTAAAATGCAATTTTTTCATTCAAAAAAATCTTAGTAGGATTTACAAGTTGAAGGGATTTTGAAGTAACAACGAAATTCTCATTTTCATGTTTTCCCATATACATACATTTGAATAATTGATACAAATCAACCTGCATTTTACAACACATTTACAAGATATTGAAATTCTTTAAAATGCAGGTTACAAGCCCTCCATTTAAATGGATACAACATGGTAAAATTTATACAAAGAGGGATCTTTCTTAATTTCTCCAAGTGCTACTAAGACCATTCTTCACTTGAGCTCCCCCTTCCTCCCAAATTCTGAACAGAACAACCAAAATAGGGGAGTAGGCAACACTCTCCACCCAACCAATAATACAATGAGGAAGAGAAACCTTCTTTCTCATTAGCCCCAAGCCCCAACAATGAAGAAATGATTGGTATAAGGTAACCACTAAAAAACTTAACAAGGCTTCCACAATCACATTCAAACCAAACATTCAACAACATAAGAAAAACAACAAAATCACATCCCCACACACAAGTTTCCCAACACAAAGGCTCTAAAATCAATCCATGAAAGAGAAAGGAACATGGGGAATCTACTTATTCCTCACAAGGCTTTGCATTCCAGCCTTAAAACCTCTAAGAACTCAATCAAAACCCACAAAACTCTCATTCCTATCTCACTCTTATGCCTCCAACAATAAAACAATAAGATAAACACAAAGTTTACTTATCACAAGGTGGTACACCCTAACCCAAATCCCTACTGAAATTCCTAGTAAAAACTATTATGCCTCCCTAAAAAATTTCCCCTTTTAAATTTTCTCCTACACAACCTAAAGGCCATTCTACTTCTCAAAATCAAAACATGCAACAAACATCCATTCACAAACATATACACTACAAAATAGAAAAATAAAACATGGGTGAAGACCCTACCTTGCCATAGGAAGAGTATCTAATCCACAAGCATGCTCCAAGACTTTCCAAGTCTAAGAAATCACAATCCTATTGCAATCTCTTAACAAAAATCTCCAAGAAAGATCCTCAAAAAACTAAAAGTCCAAAAATAAAATAAGTAACTGCCAAATCCTCAAACAAATTGGAATAAATAGAAAATAGAGAAGAGAGAGGTGATGTGGCTCCATGTCGGATGACACATGATTTCTCCTCGATTTCATATCACAAGGTGAAATTCAAACGCTAAAGCACAATAAATTGGTGGTTAAGGGAATGACAACCCTCTTACAAACTCAAACCCAAACCAACACCCCTAAAGGACATAATTAAAGACTCTTGTGAGAAAAGTGCAATCAATTGCTCTTTTTCTCCATTAAACACACAAAAAGGCCTAAAATAATCCCCTCACATCATAGGCATAGGTCATTGGTGAGTTTAAGAGGTGTGGGAAAAGCTTAACTTGTCCCAAAATCCTCCAAAATTGGCTTTAAAGTCAAAATATGAAATTTACTTACAAGGTTGAGTACACACCAGTCAAAATCAATAAAATCCCTTTGAAATCCAACACTAAGCGAAAAATTCCTACTCACATTAATTACCCCATTTTTTTACATCCTAATTTACAATAAGTAATCAAGTTTAATTATCTTAAATGGATTACTTAATTACAATAATAAAAGTGACTTAAAATACTAACAAAAATACTATTACTCACAAATAAATAAAACCAAAAAGGAAAACCAAAAATTTAACCAAGGTCACATTCGAGGCCACCCATAATGGGGACCTCCTAACGATATAACAACAATAACATCATACATTTACAATAGATTCCAAGGTGACATTTTTCGAATACCCTAAATTTCTTCATTGTTGGTGTCACTATCCCATTTTTGTGTGTTGCGTTACAAATTATTGCAAAAGTCTAAATATTTCGATTTTATTAATTAGCAGTAAGATCACAAAACCAACTAAATCATCTAGAAAAATATATATATCAAATCCAATGTGTCATTACAGTAATAGATCAAGATCATAAAATAGTAATATGTCAACCCATGCATATAATCCATCTTGTAAAGCACATCATGTCATAAATCAAAAACATCTATATTTTCTATCAATTAAGAAAATCAAATATAGTATTGTTTATATGTCAATATCTAAAGATCAAATATGATAACAATTTTTATAGAACCAATCAAAAGTAAGAAAAAATCATAGTAATGTCAATGTCGAAGAGGAGTAGGCACTACAATAAATTTAATGTTCTTGATTTTTTCCTCTATTGCATCCTCTAGAAGGACGTCTTCCTCTTCCTCTTGGGTCGAACCTTCCTCTTCCTCTTCCCTGTATACCTATTGTCTATGATGTAAAAATTTGATCTACAACTGTATGTTATCTATTCATCCTATGTTTATGATTTATTAGTGATGCATGCAACTCATCAATAGAAAAATGACTCAGATCCTTAGTTTCTTCAATAGAAAAAACTAAAATATCAAATGTTGTAGGCAAAATCTTAAGAAAATTTTCAATAATCCTTCTTTCTTCAATAGTCTCACCCTAGGATTTGATTTGATTGACTAAGCCAACTACATAAGTAAAAAATGATTCTATGGAATCTAAACCTTTCATTGATAAATTCTCAAAATCTCTAAGAAGTAACTGTAGATTGGATATTTTTACTTTCTCCTTACTTTGATACGCAACTTGAATTGTGTCCCATGCAGATTTTTCTTGATTGGTTGTTGCCACTCTCGGAAGAATGCTTTCATGCACAACTTGAAGAATATAGAAAAGGGATTTTCCGTCTTTCTTCTATAAATCCTTCAAATTATCTTTCTCTCCCTGTGAGAGTGTGTTCTACACTGCTACATCTGCAGGCTTTATCTACCATTCTCAACAATCTCCCACACATCCTGAGATCTGAATAGCGCCTTCATGGTCAACGACTAGTACTCATAATTCTTTCCATTAAACTACGATGTCCACATACCATATGTAGAAGTCATAGCTTGCTATCAATTTCATAATATGTTGCAATAACTCACTTTGATACCAATTCGTAGAAAATATGCAGTCTTATATAGAGAACAACATAAATAGAACAATAAAATAAACACATTAAAATTGATTAATTTTCTCAAACCAGCATCATTGTGCACAATTAATTTATCCCTTCAATTCTACTAGAGCTTTGAATCATACAGATCAAATTGTGTGATCAAATGTGTGCTTGAATGCATACAATAAAATTACAATTGCACCTATTATATAAAATTGAATTTAACTAGACTCAACTCTGAACTTTTCTTAAATTGAGATTTTACAAAAATAGAACTGTTGCTTTAAAACTACCGCATGCTATGGATAGATAAAACAAATTGTTTTATTTTGTTTCACTTTCCTAACAAGAAGACAAAGCTATTGTTAACTAAAGTATAATAAATCTAAACTTCTCTTTCCTATAAAGCTACAAGAAGAAGTGCATGTTGCATATCCATGCATATTTCCAACAAAACCTAATTAAGGGTTTCATTTTATTTTTTATTTTTTTAAGGGATAAATTATCCTCTACATTCTATTGTGGGTAGAATCCTGAGAATATTTTATTGTATTCTGATGTGGGATGAAGTCAGGGATTCCTTATGGATAAAATTACACATAACATGCAGTACATAAGAGATGACTAAATGAACTAAAGAAATTTATTAAAAAATTAGATTGCAGTTATTTTGTGTATACTTCAAATTATAAACTCCAAACAAAGGAAAATAAAATCACTTATTATTCGAACTCTAAAAGAATTAAAATAAGAGTAATTAAATATTTAGATGAGAAACTCCATTCATTTATGATTTATGAATACAATCCAACATTAAAACAAAAAATGAAACAAAAGAACATGTGTGACTCCAATTTTTTAAAGGAATCTTAAATAAGTGCAGGGTTATTATGCAAAATCGAGTTCTTACATGCAGACCATAGAATAGAAGCACAAAGTGAGTTCATGCTTATCAAATCCGTACTTCAGACATTCAAATCTCTGTTGCAACCATGCATACATGTTTATAGGGATGTCAGGTTTAAGATTCCCTCACAAAAATACCCATAAACATCAAAATATTTTTTAAAAAATAATAGAAACCCTACCCAAATCACCTTTAAGAAAATAAAATTAAATAAATCTTGACCCTACAATGCACCATTAAATCCTATTCATAACATTACGTAAGTTAATTATTAAAGTCAATTAAAACTGTCATGTCCATATTAAAAAAACCACTTCATAACAAAAATTTAAATTTCCGCATTCACCTAAACCATATATGATATCAACATCCATAGAAAAAATACACCAAATCGGTGAAGGTCTTGCAAAATTAAGAAAAAATTAATACAAAATATCTGAAGTATAATTTTTAGCAACTTTTTTTCATCTCTCACAAACCTCAAAACATACCAAAGGAAAACAAAAAAATATATCAAAACACAAAAAAATCTAGACAAAAATAGGACTCAAACATTCAAGCAAAATGAACACACACCCACAACAAAATAAAATAGCAGAGTAGTGAAAGAAAAAAGATAAAGGTCATAGCACATGGAACCAACTTTAACAAACAGAAAAAATTGCTCGACACAAAAAATAAACAAGGGCTGCGGTGCAGCAGGAGTACCTGCCGTGAATGCATATTGCGAATGTAGGGAGGCAATGAATTTGAAGTTATATTGAATCTGTCATCTTGGCTGTTAAAGACAGAATATGCATTTACAGCCATCAAAGCATAATGGTTTGTTAGATGTAGTTGCAATTTGAGTAAATGAAGTTACCCATCAACAGTAAAAGCAATGTGCAGGTTACTGAATATAAACAGCAGAAACCAAACCCACTGTTCCACAGGCGGAATTTCAGAGATATTGAATGTTTGATGTTTTTCACAATATTCGAAGAGCATAACTTTGACAAATGCATTAATTGAAGAGCATAACTGAAGAAAGAAAATCTGCTGAGTTGCAAAGAAGTCACACAAAGGCTTTGGTTAAAGCCACAGCTCCAAGGGGTGGAAATATATCAAATAGCAATGCCAAATCTAGTCAACAGTGGAAAGTTACGGCAGTGAAAAATGAAAGCCATTGAAACAGAAACCATACAGTAAACAATGACCTCATTTACCAATATAATGGCATAAAATAACAAGTGCAAAAATAGAGTAAAGCGACCTAT
This sequence comes from Taxus chinensis, assembly GCA_019776745.2. NCBI lineage: Eukaryota > Viridiplantae > Streptophyta > Pinopsida > Cupressales > Taxaceae > Taxus > Taxus chinensis. The sequence goes on along the minus strand of CM034155.1, from coordinate 174,150,403 downwards.
TTGCTCTTGCTGTTGATGGGTAACTTCATTTACTCAAAGTTTTACTTGTAAGCAATCATAACTGTCGACGATACCACATTTTTTGAGGCATTCTGTCGAACAGTTCACGACATTTGCAACCACATTTGAAAAAATTTGTCTATCCTTTATGCTTTGATGGATATCCATACCCTGTTCCAAAGGTCTCATTTTGGCACAGGCTGGGAGTATGTTGGAAAATGTAAACTGATTAGGTCTGCAATAATTGAAGATATGTAAATCTTCAGAGGGGTTGTCTGTAGCAGACAGAATGTGCATTTACAGTCATCAAAGCATAATGGTTTGTTAGATGTAGTTGCAAGTACCCTAGTAGACATCTATACAAAATGTGGAAGCATACGCAATGCACATGACTTGAATGGGTATCACAAAAGAAATAGATCAGAAAAACAAAGAAATGAAAAGGAAGCATCTAATGATGGCTTATGTAGACTATAGTTTGCTTTGGCTAATGATTTATTTTCTGTGCTTTTCATTGGTAGTTGTTTTCCTTCATTGTTTTAGCTGACATTTGTTTCTCTGAGTTGTGGGCAGTTGGATCTATGCATGATCTCCACCTGTAATTCATGGACAATCAATTGGGCATTCAATCCCTGATCCAAGTGCATGGGAAATCATTGACATAAATCCAAGATAATCATATGCCACTATTACTTTAAAATGCTCACGTTGTCACTTTGATTCCATTTTTGGGTTCAGATTAGAAAAGGAAAATAAAAAATATCGGCCTTTTCCTTGAAGGCAGTACAATTTGTTTTTAACTTCGAATGCCTTTACCTTGTAATGATGGTATCGGCAAATTAAGGCATTTGACACAGCTGGTGTTACGTATAATTTGGTTATTTACCAAATGTTTCAAGGTAAGCGCTAAAACCAGCAAAATATTATTTGTAGAGGGAAAATGATACGCTCTGCCAAGTAGGCATGCATGCCAGCAGGGGAACTTATCATTTCACTGAAAATCTCTGGATGACTCAGAAAGATTAAAGTTTTATAACATTTCTAGCCTTGTTGGAGGCTCCTGATGTTATACCTCATTTTGAATTTTAAGTGCTGGCTCCTATTGGTTGAAGTAAAATGAAGCAGACAGATATGTGTACACACCTTAGATCAATTAAACAATGAATGAAGTCGAAAACGTTTTGCACAAGCATTTAAATAAATAACTACTGTAGATGAAATACAAACAATGGTAAATAAACTGAAAAACCTGTGCCATGCTCTTATCTGCCATCTGACAGCTCTGTCGGATTATTGAGAAATGTGAATGGAAGATATGGAAGCAAAAGTGGGAGGTTAACGTGATGGTTAGAGATTGGCCTTATTTCCAGCTCTTCTTGCTAACCAACAAGATGAACAGCTTATATTAAAATGCATGTGAAATGCATTGGTCTATTTCTGTCATTTGCAAGAGGAAACTGAAATAATATAACACAACAGGTACTGATAAAAATTACTATGCAGAATTAGGCGTAGGTAATTTGAAGATGCAACAAGGTCAATTATAAGCAGAATGTGTTTACAATGTATATATAAAGCCAATTACAAACACCTAGAAATGTAGAAGTCTGTCATTCCATGCGTA
>CM034155.1:174121478-174148279 GCA_019776745.2 Taxus chinensis | reverse complement strand
AAAAATGCCATCGTGGAGCAAGAAGAAGAAGAACCACTACCTACTATAGAGTCTGTAATTTTTCTCACAACATCACCAAAATCTGGATTACCTTCATACAATTCCTTAACTTCCTCAAACCCTACTACTTCATTTTTCATTGTTGTCAAAAGTGTTACACGCCTACTCAAGGCATCAACAACTTGATTCTACTTACTTGACTTATGCCTTAAGACAAAAGTATATTCTTGCAAAAAGGAAACCCATTTTGCATGCCTACTATTTAGTTTCTTATGTGTGTTTGCATACCTAAAGGATTCATGGTTAGTGAAGAGTAAAAATTCTTTTGCTACCAAGTAATGTCTCCAATGCCTTAATTCCTGAACAATAGCACAAAATTCCACGTCATAAGTAGAATATTTCCTCCTGACTTCATTTATATTTTCACTGAAGAATTCAACAAGTCATCCCTCTTGACTCATTACAGCTCCAATCCCGACATGTGAGGCATCACAGTCAACCTTGAATACCTTACTAAAATTTGGAAATACCAAAAAAGGTGCTTCTAACACTTTCTTCTTCAACAATTCAAAATTATTTGTTGTTGCCTTGGTCCATACAAACTCCCTTCCTTTTGTACTCTATTATGGGTGCAACAATGCTGCTGAAATTCCTGATGAACTTCCTATAAAAATTTGCCAATCCATGAAAAATACGAACCTCTCTCACATTCCTTGGAATAGGCCATTCTAAAATTGTCTTTACTTTTTCCTCATCCGATCATCTGATATGACAAACCCCAAAAAAACAAGAATCTTATGAAGAAATCTACACTTCTTTAAGTTTGCATATAAACTCTTTTTACTTAACAAGTCTAACACCAATTTCATATGTAACAAGTGTTCTTCCACTGTCTTATTGAATATCATAATATCATCAAAATAGACAACAACAAACTTACCATTGTATTCTCGGAGTACTCTGTTCATCAGTCTCATGAATGTATTGGGTGCATTAGATAGCCCAAATGGCATCACCATCTACTCATAAAATTCTTCTTTTGTTTTGAAATTCATTTTCCATTCACCCCCTTCATGGATGTGGATCTGGTAGTACCCACTCCGCAGGTCAATCTTTCTAAAATATCGGGCTCCCACTAGCACATCCATCATATCATCCAATCTTGGAATTGGGAACCAATACTTAATTGTGATCTTATTTATGGCCCTGTTATCTACACACATTCTCCAATATCCATCTTTTTTAGGAGTCAATAGTGTTGGAGTTGCACATGGACTCATGCTTTCTCTCACTAACCATTTCTATATTAGATATGTCACTTTTTTGTTCAAATCTTCACTCTATGTCGGACTCATCTGATAGGCTTCCTAGTTTGGAAGGGTTGATCCTAGGATCAAATCAATATGGTGTTGAATATCTCGCTTCGGAGGTAACCCATCTAGTAGTTCATCTAGTATGACATCTTTGTATTTGTTTAGTACCTTTCCCGCAGCAACAAGTATATTAAAATCCTCTATTTCCACCTTCTTTGACATCAGTTCATAACACCAACCAACTTCTTCCATTTCTGTAACAAACTATTTTGTAGCCAATAAGCCCTCACTCTTCTCTTCCTCATTGAAGGGTAACAAGACCACCTTTACAACATCCTTCCAAAAATTATATGTATTTTTCCCTCTATCATGTGTAACCTTTCTATCGTATTGACAAGGCCTCCCCAATAATATATGACATCCATCCATTGGGATAGCATCACACCACACATCATTCTTGTATGTATTCCCAATTGAAAACTATATAAGGCATCTTTTATCTATGGTTACCTCATTCCCTTTCTTAAACCATGATATACGATAGGGATATGGGTGCTTCTCATATTTTAGATTGATTTTATCAACCATCATAGTTGAAACCATATGTTCACAACTACCACCATCAATAATAATTATACATACCTTTCCTCCAGAGGTTCATCTTGTTCAAAATATTATTTTTTGCTGCCACGAATCAACACTAACAACATTATGTTCTTTCTCCTCCCTTGGGACAATCATCATCCTCTTTATCATGAAGGTTTCACCCAAGTCTGCAGCAACCTCCATTTCTTCTTCCTCTTCAGCTTCAACCAGATTTACTCGCAGTTTTTCTCCTTGCCATCTATCTTGTGTAGGATAGTGTGGATACTCAAAAGCTTTGTGCTCCTCTTCACCACATTTGTAACATGTATATTTCCTTTCAGGGATATTCCATCCTCGTCCTCCATTATAACCTCTTCCCCTCTGAAACCCCCTACCTCTTTGGTAGTTACCACGGCTTTGACCAAAATCTTCATGCCATTCTACATTAGAGGATTCACCTTTTGTAGATTCAAATCTACCCCTACCTCTCATTAGAGATGATGACGGCCCTCTCTTCACACCTCTTCTAAAATTATTCCTCTTGTTCTTTTCTTCTACCTTTAAAGTGAGTTGATAAGCATAATTCAGGCTATGGATTCAGAGCATACTTAACTCATCTTCTATGGTGTAACTCAACTCATTTATATACCATGTATCCTTTTGTTCTTCAGACTCTCCTTATTCCACCCTGATTGACAACTTGTAAAATGCATTGGTATACTCCTTAATGTTAATATTCTTTTGTCTTAGGTTTTGGAACCTTCAAAAGAGTGTCTGAGCATAATCTACAGAAATAAACTTTTCTTTCAGCTTCTTTACCATTTTATTCCAGTTTCAGATCTTGACCTTTCCATTCCTTTGTCTTTTATTTTGTAAGTGATCCCATCAGATCAATGCATGTCCGACAAACTTAGTGCATGCAAAGTTAACCTTCTTCTCCTCTAAAAGGGTTTTCCACTCAAAGAATATTTCCATGTGATTCAACCAGTCAATCAAATCCTCTTGTCACACCCACAAAAATTACACACGAAACCCAAAATCAAACAAAGGTTATAATAGAAAAATTATGAAATAATTTTTTTTTGTTAAAGGAAATGAAAGCGATGATAAGGTTAACCTTTGGTTTCAAGTGGTCGTCAAAATAATTACTTAAATAATAATATTTAAATAAAAGAATTGATTTATCCTATGGTTTGTTTTAAAATATTTCATTCAATTAATCCTAAATTAATTTAATACAATGGTTTATAAGGTCATGTAATAATTAAAATTTAAAGTCCAAGTCTAAAATAACCCTTCTATTTACACAATGTTATTAATTTAATTTTCCAAAATAAAAGGGGTCTAAACTATTAAGGAAGGGAGTTTATTTAAATTTCGCTAAGTCATGGCCTAATTAACTTTGAAGTTACAAAAGAAATAAATCAAAAATGAATTACTAAAATTTAATTTGCTTGCAAACCATATAAGTATCCCCATTCAAAACAAGACCCATGTGACCAAATGATCATCTCACCGACCCTCACCTAACATTTGTAGGGGAAAATTTTAGCCCTTGGATGAAACCAATATTGACCATAGGATGAGAACATTTCAAATCAACCCTAAAATCTCTTAAGGAAAGCTTTTATTCATCATTTTTCTCATTTCATTCATTTTTGGTTTTGTAGGTTAAGGGAAGATGGAAGAGGAGGAAGTCATGGAAGGAGGAGGAAGCTTGAGAAGAGCCCCAAATCTATTTTAATTTCTTTTGTATATTATTCTATTCTACCCTATTCTAGGGTTAGAGATAAAGAAAATTCATTTTATTGTTGTAAGATTAATTTAATAGAAAACCCATTTGGGTATTCTCCATTTGCCAAAAGATCTACATTTATTTACATTTCTTTTCCTTTGAAAAAACTCTCATTTTGAATATACACATACATGTATGTATATACTTCCAAGACTAAGGACACACACACACACATGTGTGTGTGTGTAAATATATTTATATATAATATTTAAAATAAAATATAACCCAAAAATCTAAATTTTATAGAACAAAATATGTATATGCATCCAAAAAGGAGGTCATGGTTTATAAAAATTGCAGACTATGTTTTAAATTCCTTCAATCGAATGTTTTATCAATGCAAAGTAAATTAATTAGTTTGGTGGGGGGTTGGCCCCAACCCAAGTCTTTGTTTGTTAATATTTGGTGGGTTGGGGTGGGGGCGGTGCCCTCTCCCCCAACCCACTTTCCCACATAAAAAAATCAAAGCCTAAATGGCTATTTTAATTTATTACATCAAACCTATGTTGGTTGATTCACATCTTTTAAAACTTTTATTTAATAAAAAAAAATTTATTAATAACCATATTCATTATTATTAATAATAGTATTTATCATTAATGATAGTGTATATAAATATATATATATCAAACGAAGGTTATAATAGAAAAATTAGGGAATAATTTTTTTTGTTAAAGGAAATGAAAGCAACGATAAGGTTAACATTTGCTTTCAAGTGGTCGTCACAATAATTACTTAAATAATAATATTTAAATAAAATAATTGATTTATTCTATGGTTCGTTTTAAAACATTTCATTCAATTAATCATAAATTAATTTAATACAATGGTTCCTAAGGTCATACAATAATTAAAATTTATAGTCCTAGTCTAAAATAACCCTTCTATTTACACAATGTTATTAATTTAATTTTCCAAAATAAAAGGGCTCTAAACTATTAAGGAAAGGAGTTCTTTTAAAGTTGCAAAAGAAATAAATCAAAAAGGAATTACTAAAATTTAATTTACTTGCAAACCACACAAGTAGCCCCATTCAAAACAAGACCCATGTGACCAAATGATCATCTCACCAACCCCCACCTAACATTTGTAGGGGACAATCTTGGTCCTTGGATGAAACCAATATTGACCATTGGATGGAAAAATTTCAAATCAACCCTAAAATCTCGTAAGGAAAGCTTTTATTCATCTCTTTTCTCATTTCATTCATTTTTGGTTTTGCAGGTTAAGGGAAGATGGAAGAAGAGGAAGTCATGGAAGGGGAAGGAAGCTTGGGAAGAGCTTGGTGATAAATCTCGAGATTTGCATAAATAAATTAAGCAATAATTAATTAAAATCAACACATGAAATGAAAACTACAAAAGATAGAAACCAAATGTAAATAGAATGGAGCAATTTCTATTGAATATGAGAGGGAATTTTATACAATTGTTTGCTCCTAAAATCATGGAGTCAAGTCTTATCATTTTATCCCCATATCTCTCCTTTATTCCCTAATCTTATTCTCAATCCCAAGATATTATCACACATTTCTAACTCTATGAGTTTTACATGACAACTAATTGTGCACACTCATATATTATTTTATAAATATTAAAAACTATTACTACCAAATAACCAAACCACTCCTAAGTGTTCACACTATGAACAATATTTCAATAACAGGTCCCCAAATCTATTTAATTTCTTTTGTATATTATTCCATTCTACCCTATTCTAGGGTTAGAGATAAAGAAAATTTATTTTATTGTTGTAAGATTAAATTAGTAGAATACCCATTTGGGTATTCTCCATTTGCCAAAAGATCTACATTTATGGTAATATTTACATTTCTTTTCCTTTGAAAAAGCTCTCATTTTAAATATATATATATATATATATATATATATATATATATACACTTATGAGACTAAGGATGTGTGTGTGTGTGTGTGTGTGTGTCTATATATTTATATTATAATATTTAAAATAAAATATAACTCAAAAATCTAAATTTTATATATTCAAATATATATACATACATACTTGTGTGTGTGTATATGTATAAATATATTTATATACAATATTCAAAATAAAATATAACCCGAAAATCTAAATTTTATATATTCAAAGGAATATATATATATATATATATATATATATATATATATATATATATATATATACCGCCGGTCGGTGCAGCTAAAATTCGAGAGGTTGGATTGAATAGATATGGATTCAGGGGAGTGTTCTAACAGGGTACGGTGGGTGCAACTCCCCGCTAATACATAAACACACGTCTCTCCCCTCCTGGTGAGCCCAGGGAATAGGGATGAACTGAACACGAATCCTTCAAACTCACCTGCCCCTCATCTAAATCTTGGTGTATTCATCTCCAAAGGGATAGGCAGACTTTAAGATTTAAGAGCGCCAAATAGATATAGAGGGCATATAGAATACAGATCAGATCAGATATCGAGTTATAGAACTCTATATGGGGTGGTCTCTTTCTTCCAATATCTGCCTCTTTCTTCTCCCAATATCTGTCTCTTCCTTCTCCCAACCCAACTCAACCCAATAGACTAGACAGTGGTGGGTTAGTTGTTTGTGTGGAGTGGGATTCTCTATATTCATATCAATATTTGTTTGGTAGATTCAATGCCTACTATATTGGAAAGAATCATATTCAAAAAATGAGTTTGATCCTGGCTCAGAATAAATGCTAGATATATGCTCAACACATGCAAGTTGAATGTTTCTCCCGTGTTTTCCAGTCAATGGCCTCCCGCCGCAACGATCCCCCATTCCGAAAGGTTCAGGTTAGCCCATCAAGTCTGAAGTTGTATGCCACTGCCGTGTGTGTTGCTAATAGATTCACAGGCCCCTTTCAATTCACAGAGCTGGCCATTGTTTTGGTTGGTTCCAGTATGCCTTATGGGGGGTACCAGAGGGGCGTAGAGCTGGCCAGGGTGTTCGTTGGTACCGGTATGCCCTCCGGGGGGTACCAGAGGTTCGCAGAGTTGGCCATGTTTTTGGTTGGTTGGGCGGAATGCTAACGGGGGGTATCGCCCCCCCCCCCCCTCAAGGGGGATATAACAAAAAACAAAAAAATAAAAATGAGATTTTAGTTTCACCTACAATAACTCCCCTCCCTTGTCCCTCTCCTCTATAAAGGTTGGTTGGGCTAGTACAGGTACTGGTACCGGCTCGATCATAGAGCTGGCTATTGTTTTGGTTGGGCCGGACCAGATGCTAACGGGGGGCTAGCCATAGATTGATTGGGGTGCCCACCCCACCTCCCACCTTATTGAGAAGTAACTAGCAATTGGTCCTGCCCTTCCGTCTACGTGTCTCGAAGTAGTCTCCTTCCAATCGATGAAGCATGGACCAACTTGAACTTGGATTCTTTATGTGCTCTTACTCACTTTTCGTTGCGTGCACTTTCAGATTGAGATAGAGTAGGTCGAGCCGGATTCTACACCACCTACCATGAAATAAACATTCTTCACATATCTCTCATTTAAGATTTGTCGATGTCTACTCATCACCCTTTCTCATGCCCATAGATCTAGAGGGGCCCCGGAATGCCTCCATATTACCGAGGAAATGGATAGATTACTATCACTCTTCTGGCCCCCCTATCAAACTTGGATTGGGATTAGAAGTTCGGGCGTAGATAGATGAGTCGAACAGTTGAGAACAAAGTGGCGAATAGGTGCGTAACGCATGGGAATCTGCTAAACAGTTCAGGCCAAATCCTGAATTCCATTCACCATTCTCATCTAGATGGAGAAAGAAAGAGATGATATTGCATGCCTGCCATATAGATCCATATCTGGCCTGGCCATATAGATCTAAATGAGACTATCTGGGGTTTTAAATGTAATGAAAGCCGCTCCCCGCTCACCGGTGGATAGCACGATACCTTTTCATGAATCTCCGTTATTTGAATATTCGACATCATAAACACAGGTAAGGATGAAATGAAAATAGCTCCTGTATAAACCACTGGGGAGATCATGGTAGGGGGTGTGTAGGGTGGGGAGCTGGATTCGCTACTATATTATTCCAGGGATTCGCTTCGGGATGCCCATTTCTCAAATTGATATTTCTCACCAATTGATATGATATTTCTCACCCCCGAGGCCGCTGCCCCCGACTATGTCTGTATTTACGTAGGGGCATAGGGGAATCCCATTTCTCACCCCCGACCCCCAGATCTATATAGATTCTAGATAGGGGCCACATATATATATATATCAAAGTATGTATATGTTTCCATAAAGGAGGTCGTGGTTTATAAAAAATCATAGACAGTGTTTTAAATTCCTTCGGCGGAATGTTTTATCAATGCAAAGTACATTAATTAGTTTGGTGGGGGCTCATCCCCTACCTAAGTCTTTATTTGTTAATATTTGGTGGGTTGGGGGAGGGGGAATCGTCCCCACCCCAACCCATATTCAGGTTAGGGGAGGGGGCACCGCCCCCTCCCCCAACCCACTTTCCCACATTAAAAAAAAACAAAGCCTAAATGACTGTTTTAGTTTATAACATGAAACCTATGTTGGCCGATTCACATCTTTTAAAAAAATTATTTAATTAAAAAAACTTTATTAATAACCATGTTCATTATTGTTGATAATAATATTTACCTTTTATGATAATAATAATAATAATCATATATATATTTCAAATCCATCATTATTATTAAATTATTATAATATTAATATATTACAAATATTAAGATAATCTAACTTATTAAAATTCTTTTCTTTTTTTGTGTTAAATGAGAATAATAATTAGTTAAATTTATATAAGTAATTTTGCAAATCAAGAATTTTGGGTCTTTTACATATTATTTCAAAAGTGATTTGGACAAAATTGTAAAAAAGAAAACTTTCTTATTAATTCTAATAAAGTTTGTAAGGGGAAAACCTTACTACAACTAAAGCAAAGAATAAAACTATGAATCCTACCATTTTCAAAAAAAAAATCTTTTCAATAAAATAAGTAACCATCTACTTTCATTCACCATAACTAATTTTCAACCATTCCAATCAACAAGTGGAATTTCACAAGACTTATCAAGGATTGTAAAATAACAAGAAACACACTTTGGAGGGAGTGAAACAAACTTTATAGGAAGAGATATATTATTATTTCATCCATTTTCAAGTTGTCTATTTCATTTAACTAATGCAACAAATTTTGTAGATCTCATTCACAAAACCAATACATTTGAAAATATAAGTCTCTTAAAGAAGCACTCTTAAATAAAGTTCACAATATGAAAAGGGTTTCCATTTATTACAAAAAAATTCTCCCAAGCTTACAAATTACAATCATCCACTCAAGCGGGAAGTATAGATTTGGATAATATACAACAAAAGAGCTTTCCACAAGGCCAATTTACAAGCTTTCAATATGCATGTCTTCATCAAAATGGTATCTCCAACTCTTTCTTTCTTCAAACTTCACAATGGAATCACAAAACAAGGAAGGGGGAGTAGGCAACGCTCTCCACCCAAACTTGAATCCATTAAGAGAAGAAACCATCCCTTTAATGGCCCCCGAGCCCCAACCAAAGAACCATGAGGGGTATTGAGCAACAATGAAAACTTTCAACAAAGTGGCTTCACAACAAACAAACATACAAGACATTCAACTCAGCCAAGATAACATATCCAACTAGTTTACACATTCACAACAATATAAATTTTTGAGGGTCAAACCTAATAGAGTGAGGGATATGGGAAACCACCTCCTTATGCCTCCTTAGTGAAGTGGGAGTCTTACCCTAAGCCTCCAAGTGCACAAAATGATCAACACAAATTCCTTATTTCTCCATTGCAAGCATGCAAGAAAACCATGATTTCCTTTTCTCTCCTGATAAGTAAGACTCCCATTCACACTCCCACCAAAATGCATGCCTCAAAAATCTCCCTTTTCCCTCCCCAATGGTCCCATAAGCCCTTCTCCCACACCCAACTAAAGCCTACTACCCAGCAAACACACGAACACCTTCACAAGACAAAAACAATTTTAACAAGCACAACATTGCATACAAACAAGAAAATTAAAATAATACAAAGGTGGAGAGCCTACCTCTCCATCAATCTCTAAGAAAATCCCACAAGTCTCTTCAATCCCAAGAAAAGCAATTTCCAAAGCACTCCAACAAGCTCCAATTCCAAAAGTGCACAAAAAGAGAAAAGAACAAGTAACCCCCATTCCAACCAAAAATCACCAATAAATATAAATGGAATGTGAGAATGATGAGGTGGCTCCATGTAGGATGCCACTTTATCATTCCTCCATCCCCACACTCAAGTCAACACACCAAGACCAAGAAAATGAATGCACTTGCAAGGACTATGACATTTCACATAGCTCACAAACTTGCACACCATGCTTTCAAAGGACATGATAAATTGGGGTAAAAAGAAAGTGCAATAATTTTCTCTTTTACAATCAAAAATGGATTAAAAAGTCAAAAACAAGCCTCTAAAAATGCCCCCAAATTTAAAATCTGAATTTTGAAGTTGGGGTGGAGCAAAAAAATTACAAATCAACATAAATTTTACTTACAACAAGGACCACGAAACCTCATCATAACTATTCCTCACATCTCTAATTTGGTTAACCCAATAAGAAGAAGTTTAGCTTAATTAAGACATATTTACACATGCAAATAAAGTGACAAGAATTTTAAATTTTAAATTTTAAATACATAAACATGAATAAAGCACATGTAAAATTGAAGAAAGGGAACACAATTTCACCCCATGGCCAAACATGTGAAGTCACCCCCCATGGGAGACCTCTAAACAAGACATGTAAAACACCACACTAAACAACATTACACAAGTTCTCAAATTTGGCCTCGTTTCTCAACACCCGATATCCTTCCGTGGTTGGTCCCCTACCCACTTCGATGTATGTGATAAAATTCTTACACACAACAAAATACCTCTCTGGCCTTTCGACTGTATTAACAACATCAAGACAATATACATGTAAAATCAACAATCATCATTTGACATTAGCAAATTCTATCATCCAGCAATATATCAAAATCTAACCCTAACATCTATAAGATTATAATTCTACTCATAACATCCCAAAACATAACATGTCAGTATAAAATTCACTTCATGAAAATCAACATATATCGAATTGTCTAACATCACTATCTAGTGCATCATAATAAAACGTAAACATCATAATGTCAATAGTTCAGATATCAGTGAAATCTATCATCTATTAATCAATGTATCATAATCAAAATGTTTGAATATTAGTCCAATAGCATCAATATCAAGATGAAATAGTGTTGAAGAGGAGTGGGCACTACACCTCTAGTCATAACCCTCCACCATAATCAGGAACATTAATCTTGATGTCATCATTCTTTCCTTCTAAAGCCCAGATCAATCTCTCCTCAAATGGTCTCTCATTCACGGTTTTTTCATCTCTCTCATTTTATTCTTTATCTTCTCCTTCATTCATTAATAGAGATACTTCTTCAGTTTCACTATTTGGGTCTGCATCCCCATTTACATGTCTCCTTCTAAGGTGGGTAACTTCTCATGTGAGCTTAGTAACTTGTCTATGTGGCTCCTCCATAAGCCTATTCATCTGAAGACTAAGAATAACCTCCCCTCCTGCGTCTAGCCATGATTATATAAAATAGAGGAAAAATTCACGTATAAAAATGTATTATGTTACCTTAACTATTTCTACAAGATCTACATCCAGCTCTGATACCAATTGATGTGAATCCAACTGTAAGAGGTTGAAATACCTCCAAGACACACATAAACAACTTTACAAATAAAAAAAAGGAGTTTCAAAATAGATTTATTCTCATTCTGGAATCCACATGAATCTTTTACATCATTACAATCCACCTTTTATTTTACGTCTACTCTAAAAACCCTAAAATGCCAAAAAAACCTGAATTGCCAAAAAAAAACCTAAAATGCCGAAAATTGACTACTAGCAAAACAACTTGGATGGGCCCCAAAATTTTTGTACCAAATATTCCTTCATGAATTAAGGCTCACTCAAAATTTTGACTTATTTTAACAAGCACAACAAAAGTTATTAAAGTTTTAAGACCTAGTCAAAAGCGAAATAAAATGTTCGGAGCCAATTTTAGGCCATTAGATCAAGGAATCCGGGCCCAAAAATGTGTGAAACTGCCACATCCATGTAGGCAAATTGACCCTAGCATGGTACTAATGTATATCTACCACCCTTTAAAATTTCAAGACGATCCAACGGTCGGATCAAAAGTTATGGTCTCTACAAGTAATGTTCCCGCATCAAAATCGTTGATGCCATATAAATTAAACAAACACGTCTGTAAATAAAGTAGTATTTCAAATATTAATGTAGAGAAATATACCACAAACCCTAGTCGTTGAAGCTGCAAAGTGCCATACATTGTCTCTTGAGGGAAAAAACAACATCCATGGTGGTCAATGTCTTGTATTGTGCATTCTCAATGTAGGTGATGGAATCCCCAATGACATTCTCAAGGAAGAGCTTCAAACGTGCCTAGTTTCTTCATAAATAAGGTCAATAATATCCTCAATGTCTCTAATCCTAGTAAGATGCCTTGTTGCAGGCTTGGTGATTCTCTAAATGTCATCGCAGAGAACCTTCTTGTGTCTCTCAGCTCCTTCCTTTCCTCGTCCCTTACCTATCTTCCCAATTCCACACATTTTAGCGATCTTTTGCAAATGAAAATCCTCCTACAAATACAAACCCTCGACTCAGTTTCATTTTGCTCATCAACGATTTTTTAGTGAAAGCTCATGGTAAAATGTAAGTGGAAGGAATATTGAAAAGTCAGCATAAAATTAATATATTAAAAACTTAAAAGGGAATTAGAGACAAAAATGTGTTTTTGTCTTTAATATTTCTCTCAAAAATACCCGTCTTGTAGTAGTGATTATTCAATTATTCCTTCAATATTATTTCTGAATTAGCTGCATAAAACGAATACATAAAATGTTTGTTCTAAGGCACATGTGTTCTGAATTAGTATGGTTTTGATTTCCATTATCTACTTAGCATGCCCTCAATAATACATAATATGGAATTCCCCACTTAATCAAAAGAATAATCCAAATTGGTTAGTTGGCTTGATCTGTGTTAGCATATATATACACCTCAAATATGATGATCTTTATGACAATAGAAATGATGCCACCATAGAAGTGACCCTCTTACTAATATGATCATGGTTGATTGGTTCGAAGATGGGAATGTTTGATTGCTCGAAACTCTCATTTCTACCTTTGTGCTAGCTTCAAAAAACTAATTAAAATTCCTCTAAATACATACATTATTATTTCCTTAATATTGTAATGTATTTATGTAGCTATAAATTTCTTAAATTTTAATTAGAACCTTATTAATATTTATAGCACACATAACTCATAGATTTAAAAAATAAATAAAATAAAAATATAAAGACCCAAAACTTGATTGAAGAGCTAGCAGAACTTTTTTTAAAAAGAACCATAACTTTAAAAATAATATATATATATATATATATATTCAAAACCTCAATTAAACCCAAACAAACACACGAACACCCTAAGATAATGCAATAAGATCTACATGACCATAAAATAGTAACCATTTTATATTTGGAGGATGAGAGTTGAATCGGATCCCTCTTTTATGTAATCTTAATCTCTGTTTTGTTAAGTTAATCTCTGAACTGAAGACGACATAAACGGATACATCTAGAAGACTACCTAAAAATAAGCAGGAGACAAGTGGAATAAAATGGAGGTGACTGTTACAGAGTATCCGTTGATCATCACCTGAAAATAATCGAATTACTGTGAGACAGGTGGAAGAGAGCGTATGTGACTGTTGGAGGTGAGCCGTTGGAAATGTCCTATAAAAACCCTTTATGAGGCACTAGTTTTCCCATTCTTGTCTGGATTTTCCTCATGTTGTTTTGTTTTTTCTGTGATGTGGAGTCTGTGAGTTTGCATGGCCATGATGTGTCTTTTGAGTCATTTTTCTGTCTTTTATTTTTCTGTTTTGGGAAGGTTTCGTCTGTCAATGTTTTTAGATTCGGGTCTTTGTATTTCTGTATTTTTGTGTTGTGTATTGGAGCGTATCATCGAAAGTAGCAGACTGGACCAGCGAGAAAGCGAAGGATGCATCTTGCAGATTATCGTAAGGTTCTCTACAATTCTGTTGTAATGTTTTTCCTTCAAATTTTGCAGATTATTGATTCAGCATTTTCCTCTCATACTGTATGTTAAGTTGTTAACGTTCGGGACATTTGGTATTGGGGGTTTAGAAACCTCATTATGCACAAGGTTATGGAAGTTAGGGTTTAGATTTGTGTTTTAATATTATTAATGGCATCAATCGGTTCTTCTAATGAGCCGCTTTAATTTAGGGGATAATGTTATGCACAAGGTACATATCTTTGGAAGTTGCTGACTGGACCACCGAGAAAGAAAAGGATGCATCGTCAGTGTGAATATGGTAAGGTTCTCTAAACTTCTGTTGTAATTTTCTTTTTCTTTTAATGTTGCAGATTATTGACACAGTATTTTCCTGTCTTTCAGTTTTTTCCTGTCATTCTGTTTAATGAGGCCTCTGAAATTCATCTTTATTGTTGAATATTTAGATTGTCAAATTGTGTAGAACTCAGGGTTTAGATACTTGACAATTGGTGCTCTAGGGCCCTATTATGTTCCATTCTATTCTGTTCTGTAGCAATGTATTTGTTTAATCGAGATAATTGTATTTACGCAGACAGAGATACAGGTCAGTCATTTGTTGAGAATAAATTGATTTCTATGCATTTTTAAATGATTCGCATTTTATCGTATACAATAATAAGGAATAGATATCTCTGCATTTCGGGGCTTATTATTTCATCCACTAATGTTATTTTAATTGAAAAAATCCAGTAAACATAAGCATAAGGGTTTATAGGATTTGCTGACTTTTAAAGTCAGTACACTTGATTGTTTTCATTATCATAGCTAGATTTTGATACTGATATCCTTTTTGCCTTTCAAACAATATGTGCAGAATTTATTGTTTTGTTGAGCATGGTTTAATTCGTAATTACCTTGTCTTCTGTTGTCCTGGTTTCTACCTTTTGTCCTGTATGATTTATTTGTCAATCTATGTTAATTCCCATTTTCATAAAATTTATGCCCATTGCTATGTTTGAGTAGAGCTGGAGTAACATTGGACCTATGCATGAACTGAAGCTGACTGATAAAATTGGGTGCAAATGGAGATAGATATCTCTCAAATAGTTCAACACCTGGGTCGTAACTGTTTCAGCTCATTTCTTTTCGAGTTTGTTTTTAGATTTCTATTAGCTTTGAATACAGAGTATGGGTATAATTGGGGCTTTGAATACTGACATTAAATTTATCTTTGGCCGCTCATGCTAACAATGCTCACAAATGATACCATAATAGTTGTGTTCCTAGTCCATATAGATCTGTTTCACTAAGTTTTAGCTGAGTGTTTTTATGATTCCTTGAGAGTCCTTTCTTACCTTCTCAAAGTTAGTTCAAATTTCTATCAGACAAATATTTTGTTATGGCTGAGATATTGTATAGGTTCAATATGGCATTTCATTTCAACTTCTACGTTTATAAGATAAATGACAAAATGATTGTCCTTAAAACCCATATGATGTTGCTTTCTCTTTGTTATTCTTTGATGGTCATAAATTATTTTTGACAACTTTGATCTACTCTGTATGGTTGGGGACTTTGTATGATTATCTGAAAAACAACGTAACAATTATCTGATTTGTTTGATCTTTATTTAGATGCCATGTATTTATGTCCTCTTTGTATCTTTTTGTATTTTTGGTTGGTTGGTTGAATAAATATTTTCTGTTGGAATGATTTCTAGATTGCTGGAGAAACTTGCACTTTACACATAATTTATGTAGATATGTTTTTAGTGGCAGAGCAGCTCAATAATAAAGATAAATTCAAGAAATTCTGATAATTTAATGTTCGTTCTTGCAAAAAACTGAACAATACAAATTAAAGAAATTCTGATAATTTAATGTCCATTCTTACAAAATTTTATGGTATAGGGTTTCAATTTCAGAATTAATATTCTTCATAGGCTTCATTTATGTCTTAAATGAGTAATTATTCTTCATGGACTTCATTTATGTGTCTCCTCTGTTTCTTATGGATGTTTACTAGCAGGGTACTATATCACTTGGACACAAGTAATTGTTAGTAGATTTTGTGGATTCTATTTTGTGACCATGCACTCTTATCAGAATTTCTTTAATTTATATTGTTCAGTTTTTGTAAGAATGGACATTAAATTGTTTAGGTCTTCTTTGTATCTTTTTGGATTTTTGGTTGGTTGGTTGAATAAATATTTTCTATTGGAATGATTTCCAGATTGCTGGAGAAACTTGTATTTTACACATGATTTATGTAGATATGTTTTTAGTTGCAGAGCAACTCAATAATAACAAAAAAAGGTAAAAAATATTGAAGTGTGTGATATTTAATGATATTTTGAGAATTATTTGTTAGTGGCAAATTTAAAAGTGGAGGAGGAGCAATTAAATTCCTGAAATACATTTCGTATCAGTGAATACAGAAAATGTAATCTTTTATTTCAAATTTATATGTATTATTTTGGTTTTTATATTGGGGCTTTTGTTAACATATGTGGGTTCTGTTTTCCGGAGATGCATATAGTTTAGCACTAGTTTTTGTTTTTTGTCATGGTTAAAGTTTACCAATTGATTTTTCAATAACTTTTAATTATTCTATAAAGGCCCATAGATTGCGTAACTGTTTTGATAGTGTAGATATATTACACACATATATAATGGTTATAACTTATTAGAGTTTATTATAGTTGTATGTGGGTTGTCTTGAATTTTCTGTTTCTCAAACCTATTGTTGGCGTGGAATTTTTTTACCTCTTTCTTTGTTGTTTGCAGAAGCTTTAGAATTTTATTTTTTTTGGAGGACAATGGTGATGTATGGCTAGCTGAAATAATATTTATTGACTGGGCAGCATGTTTTCCCCTGTTTTCAATTTGATTTATGGCCAACAAAATATAACCTTAGCGTCTTCATTCACTTTTAAATTAAAAAAAATATTCACTCCTCTGGCTGGTCAATGGTTAAATACAGAATTTTGCTCTCATCTGGTTGATTTAATGGCTGTCAGTCAAGAGAACAGACATGACAATCATCTTAGTCCGCTCAAATCCTCTCATAATGGTATGTTACTTCATTTCTGTGTCTTCAGAAATTAAATTTGTCATTGGCCACTCAAAATCCGCTCACAATGTTACTTCATTTCTGTGTTTCCTCTATTTCTTATGGATGTTACTAATTGGGTTACTAGCAGGGTACTAGATCACTTGTACATAATTAATTTTTAATAGATTTTGGTGACTCTATTTTTTGACCATGCACTGTTATCAGTATTTCTTGAAGTTATATTGTTGGGTTTTTGTACGAACGGACATTAAATTTATGTTAATTTCTTAAATGATAAAGTGCACTAATTATTGGGTAGTTTTGGTGGTGAGTTGTTCTAATAAATTTTCAGATGCTGAAGAAACCAAAAAAAATGTATTTTACTTATGTATTATCTACAATTATACTTGATTTCTGGGTGGAACAGAAATGTAGATAAAACATAATCAAACTGCATTTTCCATCATTATATATGTTATTTGTTTGACAACAAAAGTATTCATCACCCTTATGCTGTTGCATTTCAATCTCAAAAGTCATTAAATGTCTAAAATGAGTAATTAGTATTCTTCAATAGACTTCACCGTTGATAATACTTATGTTTTTATAAAATAAATAAAAAATGGAATAATTTATATATTCATAGACTTCACTCTTAAGCCTACCTCATAACTTTACTCCCTTATATTTGTCTCATAAATATCTGAGTTCATTGAGGGTGTTCTCATTGGGTGGTGTAATAGTGCCTTGATAATTTATTTATATGTATGATTGCAGAGGAGCAATATCAGTATCGATTTATATCATGGTAGATTAGTTTTCCCAATTTATTGTGAATTTTAGAGATGTGGAAGACACCTATAGGTTTGTAGATGTTGCAGCACAAGCTGGTAACTCAGAATCTGTACCAAGTTCTTTTTTTTTTTTTTTTTTTTGAAATGTCAGACTGGTTTGTGATTTCTATAATAAAATGAATATTTTACAATATAATGTTTGTTTTACCAAATAGGTTTATAGTTTTTAATAGGTTAGCAATTTTATCGGTCAACAAAGTTAATACGCCTATAATCAATATTCTAAACCCAATTAAATGTATACCTTGATATGTTTAATAGGAAATTCAAGTTTGAATAATATGCATTAGCAAAGGGAAGGTAGCTCAAGATTATGATTTAAATTATAATTACACATTTTGATTCTTTTGCAGGCGGAAGAGAGCTTATGTCATTGTTGGAGGTGAGCCGTTGAAAATTAGACACTGGTTTTCCCATTCTTGTCTGGATTTGCTTCATGTTGTTTTGTTTTTCTACGAGTCCATGAGTTTGCATGGCCATGATGTGTCTTTCGAGTCATTTTATGTCTTTTATTTTTCTGTTTTGAGAAGGTTTTGTGTATCAATGTTTTTAGAGTTGGGTTTTTGTGTTTTTGTGTTGTGTATGGAAGCATATCAAAGTCGCAAACTGGACAAGCGAGAAAGCAAAGGATGCATCTTCAGTGTGATTATTTATTCAGCATTTTCCTCTTATGTATGTTAACGTTCTGGACATTGTTAGGTTTGGTATTGGGGGTTTTAGAAACCTCATTATGCACAAGGTTATCGAAGTTAGGGTTTAGATTTGTGTTTGGGTATAGATTTGTGTTTTAATATTATTAATGGCGTCAATTGGTCCTTCTAATGTAGGGGATAATGTTATGCATATGGAATATATCATTGAAAGTTGCAGGCTGGACCACCGAGAAAGAAAATGATGCATCTTCAGTGTGAATATGGTAAGGTTCTCTAAACTTCAGTTGTAACATTGTTAGGTTTGGTATTGGGGGTTTTAGAAACCTCATTATGCACAAGGTTATCGAAGTTAGGGTTTAGATTTGTGTTTGGGTATAGTTTTGTGTTTTAATATTATTAATGGCGTCAATTGGTCCTTCTAATGTAGGGGATAATGTTATGCATATGGAATATATCATTGAAAGTTGCAGGCTGGACCACCGAGAAAGAAAATGATGCATCTTCAGTGTGAATATGGTGAGGTTCTCTAAACTTCTGTTGTAATTTTCTTTTCTTTTTTTAATGTTGCACATTATTAATTCTTTTTTTTTTCCTTTCATCCTGTAGCAGCTGATTAGTCTTTAATTCTTACTCTTTACTGATTATTATGAGGTTTGATGAAAATGCATAAGTGTTCCCTGTTCATAGCTATTACTGTATGTTAACGTTAGGGACATTGTTAAGTTTAATTTCTTGGGTATTGTAGGATTTAGAAGCTTTGAATTATGGGCAAGGTTAACTACATTAGTGTTTAGAGTTCAGATTTATTTTTTAAAATTATTAATGGCGTCAGCAGGTCTTTCTAATGGAAAACACACGTTCCTTGTAAGTAATTTTATGCACAGGGTTTGCTGTTGTAGTTTAAGGTTTTTTTTTTTAATTTTGTTTTCGGATCTACTCTACTTATAGTTAGTTAATAGTGATTTTTGAGATGAAAATAAGGGTTAAAATCATGCCTTCATTGAATGAGAGAGATACATTTTGTTTTAGTGCGGATTATGTTTTCTTTTTTAATTAATACAGAAAATGCACTTTACTGTATTGAATAATGTCCTCTATTTCAATATTTTTTTTGTGTTAATAAGGTCTGGGTTTTACCCCGACAGAGATCCATTTTGAACCATTGGACATTTGTTGTTTGCAGAAGTATGATTGTAAAAGTAAGTACACTGGTGGAATGTTAACTTTTAAATTAACTTGTAATGTACTAGTGCTCTGTTCATTTTGCCATTAACCTTTAAGTGTTCTCTAATGGGTGTGTTTCATTAGCCTTCTGAAATTCATCTTAATTGTTGAATATGTAGATTGCCAAACTGTGTAAAACTCTAGGTTTGTTTTCCAAAAAAATGCAAGGTTGAGTTACTTGACAATTGTTGCTCCTTCTGTTCCATTTTGTTCTGTTCTCGAGGGTTTAATCTGTCAATTTAGGGCTTTTTCTATGCATTTTTGTTGTTATATTTTTGTGGCCACTATCAGTAGCACAACACAATAAAAAAATGGAGAAGGGTTTGGGACTGTATGAGAATGAATGAGCAGCCGTTAATCATTAAGTAGGTATTTTATGCAGACAGAGATACAGATCAGTTATTTGTTGAGAATAAATTTATTCTATGCATTTTTAAATGATTCGCATTTTATCGTATATAATAATAAGGAATAGAAATCTCTGCATTTAAGGGCCTATTTTTTCATCTACTTAACTTATTTTAATTGAAAAAATCCAGTAAACATAAGCATAAGGGTGTATAGGATTTTCTGACTTTTAAAGTTATTACACTTAGATTGTTTTCATTATCATAGCTAGAGCTCGGATACTGATTTTCGTTTTTCCTTTCCAACAAAATGTGCAGAATTTGTTGTTTAATTCATAATTAAACAAAATGTGCATAATTTAATGTGTAGAATTTATTGGTTTGTTGAGCATGGTTTAATTCGTAATTACATTGTCTTTTGTTGTAGGTAAGACATCTGATTAATTGCTTCATCTTGTCCTGGTTTCTGCCTTTGTCCTGTATTATTTATTTGTCAATCAACGTTAATACCCATTTCGTTAATCTATGGTAATGCCCATTTTAATAAAATTTATGCCCATTGCTATGCTTGAGTAGAGCTTCAATTGCCTTAAATGCTGGATGTTTGCATGAACTGAAGCGGACTGACAAAATTGGATGAAAATGGAGACAGTTATCTCTCAAATGGTTCGACACCTGGGTTTTAACTGTTTCAGCTCATTTCTTTTGGAGCTTGTTTTTAGATTTCTATTAGCTTTGACTATAAATAATTGTTGCGTTGTTTTTCATATAATCATATCAGAATATCTTAAATTTTCAGAAGCTTTCAAACTGCACTTTGATGTGTTTATTCAGTGAGTGGGCAGCATGTGTTCATTCACAGCCTTAGTTGAGATCACTAACAGGATACTAGATCACTTGTACACAGTTCTTTATAATGAAATGGATTAATCGATCTAACTGAATATGGTTGGGCTTTTTGAAAGAACTGAAATTAAATTTATCTTAAAGGTTTGATCTTTTGGCCGCTCACGCTCACAATGCACACAAATGATCTGTTTCACTGAGTTTTAGCTGAGTGATTTGGTGGTTCCTTGAGAGTTAATTCTTACCTTCTTAAAGTTAGTTCAGATTTCTATCAGACAAATATTATCAGTTTAGTTGTCTAACATATTTTGTTATGGCTAAGATATTGTATAGCTTCAATTTGGCATTTCATTTCAATCCCTTATGTTGTTGTTTTTACTATGTTTGCAAACATTTTGACAAAATAAGGTGTTAAGAAATTCCTCTTTGTTATTTTTTGACAACTTTGATTGACCTATATGGTTGGGGTGTCTGGAAGAACTGGCATTAAATATAGTCTCTGGTTTGTTTGATCCTTATTTATATGCCATGCATTTATGCCCTCTTTGTATCTCTTTGTATTTTTGGTTGGTACGTTAAATAAATATATACTATTGGAATTATTTCAGGATTGCTGGAGAAACTTGTACTTTACACATGATTTATGTAGATATGTTTTTAGTGGCAGAGCAACTCAATAATAATAAATAAATTAAAATGTTGAAATGTGCTATGAGTATTATTTGTTAGCGGAAAATTTAAATGTGGAAGAACAATTAAATTCCTCTCAGATTAATTGAGAGATGCATTTCTGTATTAGTGAATACAGAAATGTACTCTTGTATTGAATAAAGTGCTCTATTTCAATTTTATATGTTAAATTCCTTTCAGATTAATTGAGAGATGCAATTCGTATTAGTGAATACAGAAAATGTACTCTTGTATTGAATTAATTTCAATTTTATATGTATTATTTTGATATTTATATATATGTATTATATTGATATTTATATTTGGGTTTTTGTTAACATGTGTGGATTCTGTTTTCCGGAGATGCATAGGGTTTAGCACTAGTGTGTGTGGGTTCTGTTTTCCAGAGATGCATAGGGTTTAGCACTAGTTTTTGTTCTTCATCATGGTTAAACTTTACCTATTGATTATTAAAGTTAAAACTTTTAATGAACTTACTCCTGCTTAATGATGTTACTAGCAAGGCACTGGATGCATTCTATTAGAATTTGTTGATTTTATATTGTTCGGGTTTTATAAGTATGGAAAGTAAATTCGTCTTTGGTTGTTACTAGTAGGATTACTAGCACGGTACTAGATTTTGTTGATTCTATTTTGTGATTAATTATTCGTAGTTTTGGTTAGTTTTGGTTGTTACTAGCAAGGCACTTGGTAGTTTTGGGTAGTCACTCCAGTAGATTTTGAGATGCTAAAGAAACTAAAAAACTTGTATTTTACATTATTTGCATTTATGCTTGATTTCTGTCTACTGAGCTTTTAGATAAAACATAAACACAGAAATGTAGATAAAACTTAATCCAACTGCATTTTCCATCATTATATATGTCGTTTGTTTGACAACATAATACTAATTTATAATATAAGGTTTCAATTTCAGAATTAATTTTCTTAGTAGATTTCATTTATGTCTTGAATGAGTAATTAATATTCTTTAATATAGACTTTATTTATGTCTCCTTTCTTAAGGATTAACCTGCGGAAAAATAACAAATCCAAAGATTGGTCAAAAAAAACTCCCCTTTCTAAATTCCTACAATATACCTAAGGAATCCTATAAAATGTCTAGGGACGTTTAAGTTTGTAAGGTGGTGATTGAGCTCTTGTAATAACTCATCGAGCTATTTTAGGAGGGGTGAGATGTTCATTTTAATAACACCGAGCTAGTTGAGTTGCATTGAACAGTAATGGCTCGAACCGAGCTAAGTGTGTAGAGTCAAGTTGTTATATGGTCCCTGAGTAGGGTTTAGAGCTCTTTCCCATGACCGAGAGGGGCCGAGCCCATTTCCATTGTAAACCAAGCTTGTCAGGTGGTGATCGAGTCGTGTGATGCTAACATAGAACTCCGCAATGAAGACCGGGCTACATAAGCGGATTACAATTTTAGCACAGACGGAGTTTCCTTTAACACAAACCAAGTTGAGAAAAAATTCTCAATCCGCCAAGCTGTTTGAAACATCAACCGAGCCAGAGTTCAATCCGAGCTAATCCATTTAGAGGGCGGTTAACTATGACTCTGTGGAATTGAGCTGTAAAGAGAAACGACCGAGGCAACAAGGAAGAGTTTCAGTAATTTCATCGGATCCCCTTGCATGCTCATTCCAAGTAGAATCCTTCGGTGATTTTTCGAGCCAAGCACTAGACACCAAGTCACTTTGAAGGGTCACAGAGGTATGTCGAACAAGTATCTCGGCGAGCCCATTGTGGGCAAAAAAGAAAAATGCAGAGTGCCACGTGGTAACATGGCGTAACACCAAGATGTCAAGCGGATATTAATCCCCAGAGTAGCGTGGGATTGCCATGTGGTAACATGGTGCAAAATCAATAGTCGAAGTGAGGAAAAATCCCCAATGATGTGAGGAAGCTCCATGTGGAGCAAGGACTATGCAAAGCGGTTGAGGGTTGTGGGGCCCGGTGTAACACGAAGTAGCTCGGTGCATACGCGTCGATGTGGCAAGGCGACTAGGTTCAACATGAAGCGATTTGATAGGTGTCACAAAGGGCTCGAACGGCACCCAACATGGATAATCTGCACTTGTGGAGATTAAATGAACTCAACGGTTGGTCAACTTGGTAGGGGCTTAGCGCATCAATTTGGTGACTTAACGACACGTGGGGAAGTAAGGATGCGACTCGGAATGAGCTCGATGCGTAGGGGTTACGGGACACATGGAGGTTGGTGTCCAAGTCGCTGAGCTAGAAACCAAAAGAGGAGCTCGTCATTTAAAGTATGACTCATCCTTGGAGAGAGGTTATCAGGTACATGGAAGGGTAAAGTATTCAGCGACATGTTTCGTGCCAATGCGAGTCAACGTCGGGTTAGAGTGACAAGGTGAAGTACCCGGTGCCTAATGCAAAGGTAGAAAACCCCCCACTTACGGAAACGAAGAGGGAGGTTCCATCCCGACGAGCTATATGCCGAGCTGGCAAGAGTTGGGACATTGGAAACCCAACCCAACCTCTAATGCAGCCAAATTAAGAACAACCAGATAGACTGCAATAAAATGAACTCCAAAAGAAAATCGATCTCCTTCTTCGTTACCCAATAATGAATTACAATGTTTCCTAAATAGGAAAATAACTCCCAACTCGAGTTTCCAAGTAAACTCTAGCTAACTCTGACTAAATCTACTCTAGGTGGCGGAAATTACTATTTTTAGCAGTTTACTAGAACCTGCTATTCTTAGTAAGTTCGCATGCTTATTCCTACGGGCACAGAAATTGCCACGCATCTTCTACATCCCTAAATTAGAGGAATTGCCAACTTTCTAACTCAAAATGCAATTAATAGACTAAAATTAACTAATGCTCAAAAATAGGAAAAAACCAAACTATAACTTAAATCCTAATTTTCGGCCTCAAGATGGCGGATTTAGGGCCCGAAAATGTGTCGAAAACTTGCCCCAACCGGTAGAGCTGGTTGCCGCTGCGTTCGTCTCATCGAAACACGTGGTTTCAAAAAAAAAACGGACTCAAACGGACACCCAGAGCTCAAGTTATGACCTTGTCAAATTCCTGCTAATTCGGGCGCATCAACCTCTCTCACATTAAAGCATGAAGAAATCAATGAATGGTCCCCTCAATATTAAATGAAAAAATCATTCAAAAGATATGCAAAATGTCGGGAAGAGGAATTATTAAAGTTGTCTTTTCCCAACCAAAAATTAAATACATAGTCCTGTGAAGACTAGATGCATGAGAGATTCAAATTACCCACCTACACTTAAAGGGCCATAACTAGAGCATTTTTTAACTAAATTGCACAAAATTGGTGTCATTGGAATCGTGGCTTGGAACTCGAAGCACAGAAGTCAAGAAATTTAGGAATTAATGAATATCAGAGGGTGTATTTTGTAAAAAACGAGACCATATTAAAGAGACAGTTGGAAAGTGGTTGGGAATGCATTCAATGAGTATGACCATCATTCTCTTTATTGCAGGTCACAAGACAGAAAGAGGAGTATTTCACAAGTAAGGTGCCATTGATTGCACTCATTTATTGCATTTTATAGGTGGTTGAAAAAGCAATTTCAAGATTGGACTCTTCTCTCTTCCTTATTCTATATATTATAATATGGGTCTCATTTTCTAGAAGTTAGTCATTTTTCTCTTTTGCCCCTTGTTGCTTCTCTGCTTGGGGTGTGATCTAGGAGCACAAGCCTCCTTCCCAAAATTTGTAATGGAATTTTTCATGCCTCCTTCCCAAAATTTGTAATGGAATTTTTCATGCCTCCTGCCTGTTGTTGTTGTACTGTGCAAAATTTTGGAGCAATATAATATGCCCTATGATGCATTTTGTCCATCCTTTGCATGTTTTTATTGTCTCCAATAGCCTTTATTCATTGTTGGTATAATGTGCATATTTCTAATGTTTATTATAGATTTTGGAAGTTGTTCTTATGAGTTTGAAGTAGTTTTCTATGTGAATCTATCTCTGGCATGTGCTGCATTTTGTCCACCTTTTTCATTGCTTACATTTTTCCCATTTTAGGCAGTTTGATTCTTGATTAAAATTCTTATTTTCAGCGCATCGTTTTTGTTAGTTTTGTGCTATGTTTTATTTTTTTTTAACTCTCATCTCATACCATAGAGAAGATCCATATTTTTTAAAATCTGGAGGT
This sequence comes from Taxus chinensis, assembly GCA_019776745.2. Lineage (NCBI taxonomy): Eukaryota > Viridiplantae > Streptophyta > Pinopsida > Cupressales > Taxaceae > Taxus > Taxus chinensis. Next base: position 174,122,577 of record CM034155.1, on the reverse strand, counting down.
TACCTTAGGTCACACATCCCACTAACCTAAGGTTTCCTACGACTCTGACAGTTCATCCACAAGGATTATCGTCAACAGGTACTATATCACTTGTACATAGATAATTTTTAATAGATTTTTTTATTATATTTTGTGACCATGAACTGTTATCATAATTTCTTGAAATTATATTGATCAGTTTTTGGAAGAATGGACATTAAATTTATCTTTGGCTGCTCACAATCACTCACAATGGTACTTCATTTCTATCTCTCCTAGTTGTTTCTTATAGATGTTAACATCCGAGATGATAATATGAACTAACTTTTGGTAGTTTTGGTTGGTTACTCTAATATAATAGATTTCCATATTGCTGAAGAAACAAAGAAACTTTTATTTTATATGTATTCATCACTTTCATATTTATTTTTTTAGTGGATTATTTTATAACTATAATTTTTAATAGATTGTTTTATTATATTTTGTGACCATGAACTGTTATCATAATTTCTTGAAATTCTATTGATCAGTTTTTGGAAGAATGGACATTAAATTTATCTTTGGCTGCTCACAATCACTCACAATGGTACTTCATTTCTATCTCTCCTAGTTGTTTCTTATAGATGTTAACATCCGAGATGATAATATGAACTAACTTTTGGTAGTTTTGATTGGTTACTCTAATATAATAGATTTCCATATTGCTGAAGAAACAAAGAAACTTTTATTTTATATGTATTCATCACTTTCATATTTATTTTTTGAGTGGATTATTTTATAACTACATTTTTGTGTTTATACTGAGCATTTAAATATTGTGTTTATAACTGCATTTTGCATCATTATACATGTCATTTGTTTGACAACATAATATCCTTATGTTGTTACATTTCATTCTCAATCTTAAATGAGTAATTAGTATTCTTCATAGACTTCACCATTGATAATACTCATGTTTTTGTAAAATAAATAAAAATGGAGTAATTTATATATTCATAGACTTCACTCTTAAGTGTATCTCATAGATTTTTTCATTACTATTATTCATAGACTTACCCACTCTTAAGCTTATCTTAAACATTACTCCCTTATCTTTGTCTCATAAATATATGAGTCCAAT
>CM034155.1:174106729-174120978 GCA_019776745.2 Taxus chinensis | reverse complement strand
AGATGGTAACCACTACCTTCTTATTTTTTGGTTGTTGTGCATAGAAGAGAGGGAAAATATTAAGGTTTAAGAGGATCTTTCATTTTATTATCAAATTCATAAGGCAGACGTGCAACCAGACATGTATAATTTTCCTTTTGTTTTCAATGTGTGAGCTGATTATTAGCTTTGCAAGATGGAAAACATATCCATGCACACATACTATACAACAGATTTGGAATGGATTTTTGTACTCATACTGCACTCATAGAGATGTTTTAAAGAAACCTTTCATGTGTCCCACGTATACCTCCATAAGATGTTTCCTCTTTAACTCATCTTCTGCGTGAAGCCCTCTGTTGTCTATTCTTAGCAGCCTCCCATCTTGTGTCAAAATGGGATCTCTGGAATAGGGTATGGATATCTACCAAAGCATAAAAGATAGAGGAATTTTTTCAGATGTTGTAGTTTCTGGCACTCTGGTAGATATGTATGCAAAATATGGAAGTATGCACTTGGCATATGAACTCTTTCAACTAAATGCATGAAATAAATGTTGAATGAACTATAATGATTGTAGGAAACCAAAGCATAATGAAGAATGGATAGGATTTTGTCAGATGTTGTAGTTGCAAGTAGTCTAGTAGGTATGTATACAAAATGTGGAATCATGTCCTTGACAGGTGAAGCATTCGACTAAATGCCTAAAATGTGGCCTTATGGACTATAGTGATAATAGGATATGTACAAAATGGGTTTGTTGAAAAGGCCTTGGAACCTTTGAAGAAAATGCAAAGTCAGGCTTCACGGCCTTTACCAGCATCCTCTACCCTGTGCCAAAATGGAGGATTAAGAACAGGGAATGGAGATCCATGAGCAGGTAATAAGAAGTGGATACCAGTATAACATTGTCATGTCAAATTCCTTTTTGGATATGTATGAAAAATGGGGAATTTTAAAGAATGCACAAAATTTGTTTGACAAAATGTGCAACCCAAAATGTGATCTCGTGGACTAATATGATTTCTAGATATACGAAACTCTTATATGTTGATGAAGCTCGAGGACTCTTTAAAATAAATGCTTTAAAGAGATCCCTGACAGAGGAACATGTGGATCCGCACCTACTCATCTTGCATGTAACCAAAATACTAGATTAGATCCTGAAATCTACTCTCATTCTTAGACACTATAAGAGACGCCTGTCGGAGGTCATGGAACTCATCTGTCCGCTACTATATGAACCTCCATGACAAGTATTTGTTCCTAAAATGATCCTGAAAGAGCTCCCAGGTAACTATCTTAGAATCAACATGGAGCTTATGCTCCTCTATCCTCCACTAGAAATGAGCTCCATCCCTCAGTAGATGGATCACAACACGAGCTTTCGTGTTGTTAAAAAAATGATAGATCTTGAAACATCTGCTCAAGCTCACCAACCAGGCCTCTACCTGAAATCCACCTATGTCACCTAAATAATGTGATGGTCAAAGCTTCAGGATCTGCCTGATGTGATCTATAGCTGTGGTCTGACAGCCTTTAGGTCTCTCTGCCTCCTCATCCCTAAGCATAGGGATCTGAGACCTCTCTCTATGTCCTGAAAATTGGTCATCATGTCCCCTCTCTGGTGACTCTACTCTGGTTTACTCTGCATGGTATTTCTCTCCTCTATGTTCCTCGCTGGGTCGAGGAAATACCTAAACCTCAATGGAAGGGACTCTATAATGTCTGGCTGCATGTCCTCCTACTGATCCTCTGCGTAGAGCAACATTAACATCCCAAAGAGTCTGTAAAATATGGGTTAGGATGGCTGTTACATCATGATTTGGTGGTGGTAAGTCTAGGTCTATGTGAGAAGACCCCTCATCCCATCTGTGCCTCCTACATAGACCAAGGAAAGAGTTAGCTCATCTTTCTAGGTTTTTATTCAGTTTCCATGTTTACTAAAATATGAAATTTCTAAACTAAATTGTTTTCTAGATTTAAAAGTGTGCTAGGTTTAAGGTTCATGTCTCAAGTTTCTATTGTTCCCAATGGAACAAAATTTTGAACCACTACTCTAATACCAAGTGTAACACCCACTAAAACAACCCACTTGAAACCCAAGAACAACCTAGGATTCGATAGGAAAAATTATGGAATATATATTTTTTAAAGAGTCTACAACTAGGTTACAAGGCAACAACTATCACTAACAAGTTCCAGAACACTTCTAAAACACTAGAACATACTTTTCTTTCATTAACAATTATTAGAGGACATAAGTTCCAAAATTTATGGTTAGAAGGTTTAATAAGGTTCAGGGGGTAATTCCTCACCATACGCACTCTCTATCAGAATTAAAGGTTCAAATTTATTTTTCTAAAAATTAATGCATTCAAAAATTTCCTAAATTATTCCCACTAGAGAGGAAATTTCCTCACCTTTCCAGTGATATAATGAGGTCCTCCTAACTTCTCATATTTTTCGAGTTATGGGCTGACAGGCGTTGGGGTGAAAATTTTCCCCAAGAACGGGCCTGCAGGCCCAGGGGTGGAGATTTGCCCCAAGGGTGGGTTGGCGGGCAGTGGGGAGAATTTTAGAATAATTTCCGTGTGGTTGTAAAAAACCAATTTTGCACCCGCACACCTATGGGTCCACAAGGGACACATGGCATCTCCTAAGTCAATGCGGGGAAGATGTGGTGGTGGGAAGAAAATTACGTTAACGCCCCGAAGGACTAAGAGGATTGCATTCACTCACATCTCCACCAGCACCTCATGATGCCACGTGGTAGCTTATTATTGGCTCTGGGCTGGCGGGTGGTGGGAAATACTTGGAAGATCTTCCAAAAAATTTCCGAAACACAAAAGGGTAGAAGGGACATGCTCCACCACTAACGACTCGTGACGCCATGCGGCATCACCTGATTCATTGCGGGCCAACGGGGAAAATTTGGAAATTTCTCCCAAAATGTTTTGGGAGTGCTAAGTCAAACGAACCTCCGCCAATGCCTCATGGTGACACATGGCAGCCTTTGATTGGCTGTGGGTTTGCGGGGTGGAGGAGAAACTTAGGAAAAAATTTCCCAAAAATTTTCCTAAGCGCTAAGTCTAAAAGGTGGTCTGCCCTTCTGTCGACACCTCGTGGTGCCACGTGGCAACCTTTGATTGTTTTTGGGATGGCAGGGAATAATAGAACTAAATTCCCAAGTGCATAAGGGAAAAATTTGGGCTTGTGGGCCCACCAATGAAAATTTTCCCCATTTTTTTTTACGCCAAGGAAGAAAAAAAAAATTCAGAAGGCCATAAATTTTGATAGAGAACTCAGTTTAGGGAAAAACATAACTTTCTATAAATCTCTCGACGTCTTCTTTACTCAAGGATCATTAATTTTTAATTTTGATAAAGTTTATGGTGTCAATTTCAAGAAAACGATCCATAGGCTTTTACAGTACGAACTGGTAAATTTTAACTTATAAGATTTGGTCGATTTGATCTTCTTCCTCTCTCAACATGTCAAATAGACATGGGGGATTGTTCCTAGATGGATTTAAGAAGGGTTTCCATATTCAATTTGTTTGATTAATTTACAATTTGAATATTTCTGTTTCTTGACAGAAAAATGACTGTAAGAGGGTTGAGCCCAATTTTGCTAAGTTTTCTAAGAATTTCCTTAAGTTTTTTTTTCCAATTAGATTCTTTTAGGGCTTACTAATTCAATTTAATCATTTAATTTGTTATTTCCTTGTTGGGGGTTTGAAATGTGCATTTTGGATGAAGTATTTGCCAGTTTTGAAAATGCAAAACAAAGAGAAAATTTTAAAGGATCTATTTGCTACTTTCTTCTTCCAAGTATTAGAATTCATTCCAATTCAAATCTAATACGTTTATTTTATTCAAATCAAACTATTCAAAACCCAAATGCAACTCTAATTTCCAATTTTACACATTTCCAAAAGACAGAGTTCTGTATTTTCTTACACGAGTTTCTTCCTTTCAAAGAAATATTTCAAATAAATTTCAAAATAGATTTCAAATAATAGTAACTTCTTTTATAAAGGCATAAAAACATATATATTCAGTTAGAATGATTTCTTTCACAACTTCTTCTTTTAAAATGATCAAATACAACTTGCAAGGATGTAATCTTTCTTTTCTTTCATTCAAAAACTAATAAAAGAGTCCATCACTTTCATACTTTGAATTACAACTGTCAGAACCAATACAAACCATATTTCTATTACAATTAATACACAGATCATCCACTTCAAGTGGGTAGAGGGATACAATAAGATTTCATTTCATAAGGGACTGTCAAACTGTCTTTCTCCTTCGTCTAGAACAACAACATGTGTATTTTTCACTCTTCCAAACTGATCACATCAGAAGTAGGGGAAAGGCAACGATCTCCACCCAACTAAGACATCCAATGAAAATAAGAAACCATCATTCTTCTTTGGCCCCTGAGCCCCAACCACAATGCAATAAAAGATGTGATTCAACTCATGGCAAAAATAGGCTTCCACAAACATACAAACAACATTTTTACAATAAAAACACATTCCAAAATAGAATGTAGTTTGCAACAACATTAAAACATGAAAAACAATACAAAGGCTTCATCAAGCAAGCTAAAGGAGCAAGAAACTATAGGGGATGTTGCTTATGCCTCCTAAACAGAAATGGGAGTCACCACCTGGAAACAACCCACCAAGATATGTATATATATATATATATATTATTTCAAAACCCTTTCATGCCCTTATGCCTCCCCAAGTACCCCTTATTCCTCACATTTCCTTGTGTATCCCCAACCTCTTATGGCACCCCATAATGAGTAAAGAAATACAATATATTTCTTTGTAAGGTGGAACCCAAATCCCAACTCCCTCCACCCTTATACCTCCCTAAACACACTTGTGTCTCCCACAAAAATAACCCCATAGTCTTCTCCTACACCATCCCTAGGCCTCCTACCCAACAACCCACAAACAAGCCAAAACATTCACAAATTAAAATTTTCATAAACAAAAGAGAAGCATTTCAAGAGTCAAACTCCTACCTCTCCATGATGGAGTTGTCCCAGGTTCCAAAACAGCAAGCTTTATCCCAATGCAAGCAATCCAAAATAGTCAAACACAAGCATGCAACAATATTCCCAAAACTTCTTCAAAAAAAAGAGCTCCCCTAAACAACAAAAGAATTCACCCAAGATATAAAATCTCCAAAATGAAGCAACCTGAAACAAGGCAAGGAGTTTGAATTTTATAGAAGAGGGAAGAGGAGAGAATGAGGAAGATCTAAGTAGGATGCCACATAACACATCCTCAATCCTAACCCAAAAGTCAACTTCATTCTCCAATACTTAATAATTAGGTGGGTGAATTATATGATAGTTTACTTACACACTCAAATCCAACCCACACCCCAAAGGACTGAAATTAAATCATGTAAGAAAAGTGCAATGAACATCTATAATCTGCCTTCTCAAAAAACATTATAAAATTCTAATCTCAACTCTCCAACCGTAGGTATGGTTGGTAATTAAATTTAATAGGTATGGGATAAGTTTAACTTGTCCCAGAAACCTGCAATAGTAGCCTCCAAGGACAATTTCGAAATCTTTTGTAAAAGATAAGTTATTTTCTTTAGATACTGTTTCATCTTCTTGCAGTAGCTTTATCTGCTTCAACAATAGAATCAACTACCTTATGGAATTTTAGATATGGACACTTGTCGATCAGTTCATTGCACCAGATGAGTTCCAAAGCAATAGTCCGTGGACTACCCAAATTGTCCAGTTCCTTGCCTATTTTCCCTGGCTATTTACAGGAAAACAACACAGAGATCTGTTTCAAGTGAGCACCTTCCATGCCAAGAAGTGTCTGGAGGTAGTTCATACAGATCTGAGTGGCCCATTTCCTGCTTCATTTTTAGGATATAAGTACTTCCAGTTGTTCATGGATGACCACTCTTGCAAGATGTGGGTATATTTCCTAAAGAAGAAAAGTGAGGCTCTTCAACAGTTACAGAACTTCTATCATCGTGTTGTCAAAGAGTCCGAACAACCACTTCTTCTACTCCACTCAGATCGAGGGGGGGAATTCACATCAAATAATTTATTTTCCTTCCTGAACCATCACGACATTAAGAAGCACTTGACTGCTCCCTACATGCCCCAATAAAATGGCATTGTTGAGCGTCACAATTGCATAGTGATGGAGATGGCTCGCTGCATGCTATCAACTGCAAAGCTAGGACAACGTTATTGGGCTGAAGTAGTACAAATGGTTGTATATCTTCTCAATAGGGCACCGAAAAATATTCTAAAGAAAAAAATGCCAGAAGAGGTATGGAGTGGTAAAAATCCATCAATTTCTCATTTGTGAGTATTTGGTTGCACAACATACATGCGTGTCCCAGCTCAGAAGAGAAAGCAGGTAGAGCCAAAAACACTCCCATGTATCCTTCTTGGCTACAGTACCACCTCAAAGGTGTATCGTCTCATGGATCCTAAGACAAAGAAAATATAAGATTCAGGATGTGGTTTGTGACGAGTCATCCTTTGACTCAATAGTATCCACAGAAGATCCACTTACAAACACATCTCACCGATTAGTCTCTGAATTAGATGATGAGCCAGAGGAGACTACTCAGAGAAAATAAATACTGTCAGGAGAACTATTTGTTGACCTTGGAGAACTAGAGAATGTGACTCCACATCAATCCTCACGGAAACGACATAGTTCTTCTCAAAAGCAGCCAAGTTCTCGTCTGAAGTGGGTACAAAGCACTATCAAGTACTCACATTTTCAACAACTCCCAGATACATCATCTGGAGTCAAACAAGAAATGAGGTCAACTTTGCACTCATGAATTCACTGATGAATAGCTCCGAGCCAGATAATGTTTGTGAAGCACTCAGTCAAACTCAATGGAAGGAATCCATGGATACAAAATATGACTCGCTCATGAAAAATCAGACATGGGAACTTGTCGATCTTCCTACAGGAAAGAAACCCATAGGCTGTAACTGGTTTTTCAAGAAAAAATATAAGGTAGATGGATCCATTGACAAACGTAAAGCATGACTTGTAGCAAAAGGATATGCTTAGAAAGAAGGCATCAACTATGAAGAAACCTTTGCACCCACTGCGAAGATGAATACCATCAGAGTATTTTGCACACTTGCAACACATAAAGGATGGAGACTTTAGCAGATTGACGTCAAGAGTGCTTTCCTAAATGGTGATCTAAAAGAAGAAGTATACATGACCCAACCTGAAGGATTTTTTGATGAAAAGTAGCCTAAAAAGGTATGTCATCCCATCAAATCACTTTACGGACTGAAACAAGCTCCCAGGGCATGGTATATCAAGATCAACGATCACCTTTTACAGCATGGGTTCACTCATAGCCCCTCATATTCAAATTTGTATATAAAGAAGGTAGGCAAAGAAATTGTCATTCTGGTTGTTTATGTAGATGATCTTGTGATCACTAGTAGTTCAGAAGATCAGGTTGATATTGTAAAGAATGATCTCAAAAGAACCTTCAACATGACAGATTTGGGGCTACTACATTACTGTTTTGGATTGGAGATATGGAAAAAGGAGCATCACATTTTTGTCTCCCAAACAAAGTATGCCAAGACACTCCTGGAAAAGTATATAATGTCTGACTGTAAACCTATATCCACTCCCATGGAAAAAGGCTTACAACTTTCAAGATTCCAGGACTCACCTCAAGTAGATGCTACTCTCTACAGGAAATTTTTTGGAGGGATCATATATTTGACATATACCAGACCAGATCTCTTTTATGATGTCAGCTATCTTTCTAGGTTCATGCAGGAGCCAAAGAAATGTGACTGGAATGTAGCAAAGCATGTTTTGAGATATGTCCAAGGAACAACTAATTATGGTCTAGAATATAAGAAGAATGATCAATTCTTCTTATAGGGATACATCAACTCGGACCACGCTAGATCTGTTGATGATAGGAATTCAACTACAAGATACATATTTCATCTTGGATCTGGACCTATCGCGTGGATAAGCAAGAAGAAAAATTTTATTTCTATTTCATCCACAGAGGTAGAATATCGTGCCGCACGAGGAGCTATATGCAAAGTGATATGGATATGTCACATTTTAGATGACCTTGGAATTCTTGAAAAATAGTTACCTATTCTCTATTGCGACAATCAGAGTGTGTTGAAGCTCATGCAGAATCCAATATTTCATGAATGAACAAAGCATATTGAAATTGACTGCCATTTCATTCGAGAGAACGTCTTGAACCATCAAATTTAGCTCCAATTCTATCCTACTAAAGCACAAGTTGCTGACATTCTCACTAAATCCCTTAGCAAAGTGAAATTTGAATTTTTCAGAGGTCACATTTGCAAGAATAATGTAATAAGGGGGGGAATGTTAGCATACGTTGAATAATCTATATTTTTAAGAGTATATATTCTATTCTATCCCTTTATCTTCTCCTTCTGGTGTATTCCATTATTCTCTCCTTCTATTTTATAACCTCTCCATCCATTTTGGGGAGTCTGGTTCAATTCCTTTCCTATAAATAATGTACGTGAGTTCTATGTTTAATAGAATAATATGAGATATTCAATCTCTATTCTTTCTCCTCCATTTCTGCCTCATATGAATTTTAATCTAAGTCTGAATCTAAACCTCCCTTCAAGTTATTTTACAACTCAAAATGGAACAGAAGGGAATATTTCTACCAGGTGTTTCTAAAATTCTTTCTTTTCATTAGCTGAAAATCAGAAGTAATATGTCCTATAACGAAGCACCTTTTTCACCTAAAGGGAAATCCTTCATAAGCTAAAGGTTGGGTCCATATTCTATCCTGGACTCTAAGCTATATATTGGTTATTAGGATCTTTGAGGTATCAATTTCAACAAGGATATAGGCATAAGGAGTGTGAGTGTATCTCGAGGTGAGTGCATCAACATTTAAGAAGGTTTCCAAATTATTTCAAATGGAAGATAGGTGTTTAAAATCCCAAAATTGGGAAGGAAAATGGGGCATTCTAACTGAAAACTATTTAATTGAATTTTTTTTAGATAAGGGATTAAAGGAAGGAAAGCAAGGTATCATGGCTAAGAAGTGAGATTGAAAAACCTAGTTTTTTAGCTATGGACTTATCAAAAATATCTATAAAAATAACAACAAAAATTTCTCTGGAACAAGGGAATAGGTCTAGATTACCTTCAAGCAATGGGAGCCATTTATTGGAAACCATGCGTGAATATCAAGAAGACTACACCAAATTCCACTGAATTTATAGATTAGGCCATGCTACTGAAAGTAAGACTCAACTTCAATCACTTAATATATATAGTAAATATGTGTGTGTGTGTGTGTGTGTGTGTGTGTGTGTATAAAATACAAACTATAAATATATATGATTAATATTTAAGAAAACATAACAATGTAGAGTAAAAATGATATCACATATGTATCATATATCCTAGAATGAAAGTAGGGTAAAATGATTTACTACCAATATATAATGAGATGCATGGAGTAGCACCATCATGGCCTATCAATTCAACAAAAGTGTACAATTTTGATAAAAAAAAATAGAGAGAATTATTATACGATCATGGGATGAAATATTAGGCAATTGAAGAACTAGAAAAAATTAGTTACATCCAATATATGAAACTTTATCTTTTTTTGTTAATGATAATGTTTTTTTTATTGGGATCCTACCCAGGGGATACGATAACAGGTTCAACACTGAGATAATGCCTTAAAAGTGGAAAAATAAAGTAACATAGATGCCCAACAACCACAAAAAAAACAAGGAACACCATAATTTCCCATCAGTAGATATTCAACAAGAAAAAATATGGACAATAGTTAAAGACAAGAAAACCAATCCTAAGGAAGAGAGGATGATTTAAATTTTTTGGATTGCACTATGTTCCATCCCTCTTCCTCCAGAAACTTTCCACTAAGTTCTTCATGATTCATAAACCCAATTTTTTAAAGGATGTATTCTTGATAACGTATACCTTCCCATAAATGAAGAACATTAAGATTATTAGGGTCACATAGAGATTTCCTCACTTTTTTATTCCGGTTGCAAAATTGACTCTAAACCCCTAGGATATTCAAAATTAAGCATGATTTCAAGCATACCGAGGGCCAAGATTTCAATAAATCCTCCTCCTCCAATGTTATCGATGTTCAAAAAATATTTCATTTTAGAATACTCATGTTTCAAGAAACAAACCTCTAAAGTGGGATTAATAATAGGGGTTTTGATGTGGTGGGTCCCCATCTAGTCTAAGATAGAAATCCATATCATATGAGAAACTTACGCCACTTCATGCTGACATATAGGAGGTGAAGGCCCTACATGTCCCAAGTAATAATCAACCACCACCACAACCAAACCTCCCAAACCATCGAACGTGGGAGAAAAAAAAATTGAAAGGGGAGAGAAAAAATCCTAGAGTCTATCCTTAACCACTAACTCATCCCCCGACTAATCCTAAAAATCTTCAGAGCCATCAGCAGGACATTCTTCAAAACCATCATTATCATCAAAATTTTCAACTGATGCAACCTCAAGGTTATCGATAGAGTCATCTTAGAATCCTTAACAAGGCATTCCTTCCCTTTCAAGTATGCACTTGCCAAAAAACTAGTAACAAGAGGATTCAGCTAGAAATAGGTATCCTCATGGCATGAGAGTTTCTAACCAAATATTGGGTTTGAGACCATCTTAAAATATGCCATAACCCCACCCAAGACAAGGTCATCTAATCACATCTCCCTCTTTGACTTTAATCGGACACTTCAAATGAGGGGCATTGCAAGCATCTGATCCGTGACTAGCCAAGCAACATTTAGAGAAAAAAATAGAGAAACCTTCGTAAACAATATTATGGTGTCTAGTGTAAGAAGAACAGATTAAACAGATGAATTGTAGGAGAGATTTTACTTAACACACACTGGCACATAACCTAGAAAAAACCATTATGGTTCTAGTGAGAGTAGTAACATCAAATAAAATAAAATTCCCACAGGATTTAGAAATCCCAAGAAGAACCTCTTTATTCAAAAACTCAATGGGAAGGGTAAGGAAACATACCTAAACTAGCCAACAAGGAACCTGAGAATCCACAGAGGTGCCTAGCTTCCAATAAGAGAGACTTTTGATGGTTTTATGAAAAACCATGGCCCACCCTATTAAACTTTAAGAAGATCCAGATCTAATCCAAAAATAAATAGAAAAGCATCATTTTCCAGTGAAATAACTTCTAGAGAACCCTTAATCCTCCATTTTAGCTTAGCCCAATCCCTGATGTGGTCTATTTATGGTCATAAATTAGAAAAAATCAAAATAGACATATCCCATACCTTTTGGTTGCCTTTTTCAGGACCATATCCAGCACTAAAAAATGAGGAACTCCATCCACCCAAGACAGATAAATAGAAGATACAACATGGTCTTTGCAACACCTCACTTTTTTCTTCCCATGAAGGGGTTCCATTCATCATAATTTCTACCTTCCAGGTGCTCTTCTTATGTTGGAAGAGAGTGTTTTTAACCTCTTGCTCTAAAGGAAGAATAAAATCCTCACGCCCAGGATCCATTCCAACCTCCAACCCAACACCATTTTGAAAATATGCTTCCCTCTCAGGAATCCATTAGCAATCCATTATCTTGATTTATACTAATATACATTGAATAACACCATCAAAAAATGCCAATTCAATAGTATTGTGAAGTTTCCAAAAAAACATTATAGATAATTATTGTACAATCCCACTATATACGGTTCGTAAAACTCCTTAAAATGTAGTATACGGAACTAATACATTGATGAATCGGTAAGTTGAGGAATACACCTCTTATCATTTCTATTGGTATAATGGAGGAATATAAAAAAAGGAAATAACTTTATGAATCATTAAACAAAATAAAAAAATAGTTGAAAAGGAAAACAAACAAAATGAGAGAGACCTCCAAAATGAAATGATTAAACCTTGTAAATGGTGCATGATTTGATATAAGAAGTATAAATCCATTTTAGATATTTATGTGGGTAACTTCAATCCTCTACTCAGAGCATAGCCATAGATGTTTTGATCATAATTCTATAAAAACTCCTTTGAAACACAAACATGTGTATGTAATAAGCCTAATATCCATAACAAAATACAAGGAAACCCCTAAAAAAATAAAGGAAATCCCACTCTAACAATTATTCATTCAATTAGAGTTAAAGAAAAAAAACAAACAATAACAAAAGATAGCATTGTTTCATATGCATATATGCTTGTTAGATTACATTACCAAATTGTTTCCTTCAATAATTGGGTAAAGGAAAAAAAAGACAAAGATTTGAGGAACATGTTATTAGAAGATAGAATATTAAGATTTTTGGTTTGCTAATAACCAAGATATAAAACATGCTTCAAAAATCCAAGCTCAATAAGCAATGTCAACTATAAGAATAAGGAAGAATTCAAAATAAATAAAAAATTTAGACATTTGGTAATTAAGATGTAATAGAATGGTGTTAATCAAATTGAAATGTGATGATAAAAAAATTAGATATTATTCTCCATGAAGAGGAAAATAAATACATTGGTGAATCTGATTTGCATGGTATGTTTGTTCTAAATGGAAGTTATATAAAACATTGATTTAAATCATCAATTCAAAATAACGAATAAAGTCTCTACACCCAACAAGGCCTTAACAATACAAGAGAAAGGAAAAAAAGTTATTAGTAAAAAAAAAATATTTGCATGGAAAATTTCTCAACTTTTCTACTAAGTGCTTGGTGAAGAAAATTTTTGATAGGAGGATAAATTGACGTAAGGAGCCATCAACTAAAAATATTATACGAGAGAAAGAAAAACAACTATTATTCTTTCTAAATAGTCAACTTTCATTTTGAATTAGAAGAAGCATGCAAAGAATAGGTGGCAAAGAGCATGGCTGATGTTATGCATGAAAATTATAAAGGTCCATAAAAGATATGCGACCTAAAAAATAATAAAGGAGGTCATAATCAAAGAATTACGAAAAAATAAGAAAAGAGTAGCAATAAAACAAATATAAGGGAAAGGCCACGTGCAACACATGAGTGTTGGAAATTCTATCCATGCTCATGTCATGGAATGAGTAACCATTGTGTGTGGCCATGTGTTGAAAGAATAAATTCATCACTGAGCATCAAAAATAAATTAAGAAGCAATAATGTTGTACAAAGTTACAAAATTTCATGAGACAAGAATAATCAATCAAAAACAAGCAAAAAGGAATGAGCACTCTTCAAATCATTATGAAGAGTAAAGGAAAAAAAATGATATGTATTCCAAGATTGTGAGCAAGAATTGTAGCACTTACTATAATAATTATATAATAACATTGATGGGCATCCATAGACATACTAGTAAGCTAAGGATTTTCTTCTATGGTTCTAGGAAAAGTGGCATGGCATTCAGTCACTAATAGTAAGGTGAGAGATCACTCAAGGAGAGTTGTGATTCATGAGAAGAATATCGATCTCATATATGTATAGTTTGACGAACTCATCACCTTTGTCAAAATATTTTCTATACATGTACATTTGAATTTGTGGTTGTTTCATACAAACTCTCAATTGTATGTCCAAAGATAGGATCAGCTATGTAGAAAAGGTTGTCATTCTAGCCACACACAAAATGAATATTTTTTCATTACTTTTTATAAGCACATGAACAAGATAGAAGATATCGGAGAAACCATTCCGAAATAGAGAATCCTATGGTATCCTACAAGCGTTAACACTGTAACAAAGGGGGTTAGATGTAAAAATTCTACAATAAAATTATTTTCCCATAATTTATCCTCCTATTCGATGTTCAACACTCTTTTTCATTTGGAAGAGATTAAATGAGATTGTGATGGTTGTAACGAAATAGGAAAAATGGGGAATTGTTGATGTGTAATCATAACACCCCTGATTGTTGCAACTCGATAGATTGAAACTGTCAGTGTGATTGCATAACATGGAGCTTTTCCCAAAGTATGGGACTTTGCAATCAGGAAATCTCTCCGGATGAAGGTTGGTTCCTATTGCTCTATTCTGATACAAACATTCAAATTGTATAGCATCTATCCTAAAATATACTCTAACTTGCCTTGTTTGAGAAGAAAGCAAGCCCATACCTTCATCATTTGGGTAGGTGAGAAATTTTGAAACACCATTTAAAATGGTGGAATGTATTTCCAAAAATTCCTATTTTGTG